>PVHX01007105.1:21639-94268 GCA_004024805.1 Geosciurus inauris | reverse complement strand
ACATCTGGGCAGCTGGTGTGGCTGTCACCTCAGTGGAGTCTGCGTGCTGCTCCGTTGTTAAACAGAAACGTCTCAGAACATGCGAAGGCACCAAGGAACACACGGGCCTGGGGAGGGCTGGGGCTTGGGACGAAGTGGGTACATGGACAGCCCCAGCATATTTCCCTGCAGGATAGACCAGGTTGGGAAGGGCCTGCATGCCATGCTGAGTCCTGGGGAAACCAGACACAGCCAGACAGTGAGGTGCTGCCGCTCCCTGGACCCCCTGGGCAACCAGGGAGGCAGCCTGGGAGGATGGGGGACGAGCCAGCCCGAGCAGTGAGTGACATCCCTGCAGAGACTCCAGAAGGTCAGAGGGCATGCAGGCTGTGCTGGGAGGGCGCTGAGGGAAGACCAGGCCTTCGGGGAGGACCGGGGCACTGTCTGCTCAGCACCCTGCTCTAGCAGACCTCCGTGCTCCCTGTCTTTCTTAGTGTTCCTCGGGTCCCAGAAGAGGTCACAGGGCTCAGGTGTGGCAGGGACTCGGTGCTGCCAGAGCTGCGGGAAGAGGTGCAGGCAGAGCTCCGGGGGCCTGGCTGCTGGCGTGGGGTGTCGGGTGTGGGGACCCGCCTTCTGTGGGAAGCAGGAGCACTCAGAGCCGAGCTGGGCACTGGATGCAGCCGGGCCCCAGGGAGCGGGCCCAGCAGCCTGCGCCTGCTGGAACGTGCCCTAAAACTGCCACCCAAAAGAAACGTCGGGGCTTGGTGTCTGCAGTGCTTGACTTCAACGACTCTCTACGCTTTTGGAAACCCTCACTGGGTCGGCATGAGAAAGCAGTGTGGACTGGACGGGTGGCCACCGGGGCCTTTCAATGCAGGCCGGAGGTGGGCTGTACTCAGGTGCCGGTTCCTTGGCCGAGGCCAGGCTGCCCGCTGGGAGCAGCTGCTCTGCATGCCTCCCTAGAGGCTTGCGGGCCTGGGTCGTCACCGCCTGGCCACGGGCACAGCGCCCCTGGGATACGCATTGGGCGCGGTGCAGGCGTGGGTCTCAGCCGAACACTTTCTTTTCAGAAGTCCACATGAGAAGAAGAAGAAGAGGCGGTCACAGTCACGGACCAAGGCCAAGGCACGGTCGCAGTCAGTGTCCCCGAGTAAGCAGGCAGCCCTGCGACCTGCAGCCCACTCGGCCCACTCGGCCAGCATCTCTCCCGTGGAGAGCCGGGGCTCCAGCCAGGAGCGCTCCAGGTGACCTGGCCTCTGGGCGGTCCTCAGCGGGAGAGGGTGGGTGGCAGGTGGGCTTGGGCCCCAAGAGTGCCTCTGCTGAGCCCAGTCCCTGCCCCTCGGGAAGAGCTCGGGGCTGGGCTCCCCAAGTGACCCCAGCCTAGTGCCAGCAGGGCAGGCAACCTCTCAGGACCCTGGAGTCACCCAGGGACATAGAGCCCTCCTGCAGGGGAAGAGTCCCCGAGGTGCTGGGGCCCAGAGTTGGCCCCAAGGAGGGCTGGGAGCATCTCAGTATGACAGCAGCCACCGCAGACCACGGAGATGCTGGCCCCTGGTCACTACCCAGCCAGTCCTGCACCTGCCCTGGAGTGCTCCACGCGTGAGCCCAGGGACTCGAAGAACCAGCTCTGGGTGTCTGCAGCATCCCGGGAACCCAGGGCTCCTGTCACCACATCACCGAGTCACAGAGGTCGGGGTGACTGGCCTCCCAGCCAGTTGGTAGTCCAATCTGGTTGTCAGGGTGTGAAACTCTGACGAGACCCAGTGTCCCCATCCTGGACTTAGTGATCCTCAGGTGGCAGCAGATCACAGGTCGGGCAACTGCTCCTGTTCAGGTGGCAACAGTCAAGACACCTGCCACAGCCCATCCGATGGGCTGGGAAGCAGGCAGGTGGCACTGCAGCTCCCCAGCCCGGAGGCGGAGGAGGCTTCCCCACATAGGGGCGGCAGCCACAGGCCAAGTGCCCCGGTGTCCCAGAGAGCACCTGGAGGAGACAGCCTGCTGACCCTGGCCTCTGTCCCTCCCATCCCGTGTGTTTGTCGAGTGTCTGCATGAAAATGGATTTTGGATCAGTGTCCTTTTCCCAATGCTTCATGGACACTGGATGTGCGTGACCGCACGCTCTGGTGCCCAGGACAGAGGCCGTGCTCTCTGGACAGCTGACCTGTCGGGGGCGCTCACCTGCAGCCTCCTTGCCTTCGCTCTCCAGAGCGGGTTCAAGCCTCTGCTCCCTCTCTCTGCCTCAGGGGCGTTTCTCAGGAAAAGGACGGTCAGATCTCTTCGGCAATCGTTTCTTCCGTGCAGAGCAAAATAACTCAGGTAACTCAGGCACACCTCTGTCCTGCTCTTTGTAACGGGGCCACGTTTTCTCCCCGCCTACGTCCACTCCTGCCCCGTTTCACCCGTGCTGACAAGGGGGGAGTCCTGGGCTGGTTGGTGACTGGCCAGGCAGCCTGCAGAGCCCCTGCTGGGCTGGGCCCGGGTCCCCAGGTCTCCGTTTCCAGGGCTGCTGCACTGTGGGACTCTCCGCAGAGTGGTACGTGGGACCCAGCACCCATGGGCCCACATGAGGTCACAGCAGGAGGAGGCTTGGACCAGGGATGAGGTTGAGAGGGGCACTTCGGCCTCAGTGCAGCCAGGTCGCGTCCACAGCCACACACCGGTCTTCCCAGGCTGCCTGCGGCCCCACCTGATGGTCGGATCTCCCATCTCGCCCTCCACAGGATCTCATGGCCAAAGTCAGAGCAATGCTCGCAGCTTCCAAAAACCTGCAAACCAGCGCCTCCTGAGGCAGCAGCCGCGGGAGCCAGCCGGCCACCCGGCACCCGGCGCCACTGGTGCTGCCTGCAGCCCCGAGCGTCTGCCACAGAAGTCGAGTGGAAAAGCTTGCTGCGGGCAGGCCCATGGCAGAACCGTCCAGGCTCACCTCCCGGGACTCCTAGGACAGTTGGTGGCTTTTGTAAATTAATTTTTGATGACATTTTCAGTTTAAGATTTTTGACCAGCAGTCTCTTACTTGTATATTTGTAAATAATATCATGTTTCTGTGAAAATGTATTATCAAATAAAACGGGAAGAAGCGCCTTCTCTAGCGGGCATCCTGGGAGTGGCTTCTGCTTCTTCGGCTCAGGCTGCGTTTTCACGAGTTCCCACCTCCCAGTTGACTCCGGGTACCCGTGGGGCTGCCGGGCTTGCCTGTCCTGCCCGCTGCCCTCCAGCAGCAGCCGCCCAGGACCTGCAGGAGAGGGGAGCACAGCCCCAGAGTTAGCCCCGCTCCAGGCGCAGTCAGCCTCTTGGGTGGTGATGTCCCAGGCGCCACCTCTCAAGGTGCCAGCCTGCCCAGAGGTACTGTGCACCAGGCGCTTCAGGAGCCCCACAGGTTAGACCAGACGGAAGGACAGGTGCGTGTGGCCCTTGTCCTGAGCTGGGGCTGCTCCTCGTGGAGGCCCATGCTGGCCTGCTGAGGACGTCCTGCAGCACAGCTGCTCAGCCCACGGTTCCCAGGGTGCTCCAGTCTGTGCACAGGCGACAGCCTCAGACACCGTCCCACCACCAGGACCACTGAGTGCAGGGCAGGCCCTGAGGCGCCCACACGTGAGTCCTGCCTTCCCCACAGGGCGCGGTGCTGGCCCTCTGTCCCCCGAGTCCGCGGGCGAGGTGGTCTCCAGTGAAGATGGCGCGGCTGGCGCTGGCTGTAGAAGTACCTCTGTCCTTCCCAGGCGGGCTGTGCCTCGCCCGGGTGGTGGAGCGCACCCTGTCCCTCTGGGCCCCCATGCCATGCCATCCTCCACAGTAGGGACCCTGTGTGGCCCAGCACCGGGGCTCCTGCCGGGGAGACACTGCTCAGGAGCAGTGTCAGCAGCACCGGGTCCTCACGTGCACTGCTGGCCGGTCTGCATGCTCTGTTGGCTGGAGCAGCAGGGCTGGCGGGAACCGTGGACAGTCAGCATGGAGTTCTTGGGACGCTGTCGCATCTGCCTGCCTGCCGCGTGTGGCAGTTTCACTGGAGTCGGGCCTGCCGGGATGGCCTGCCGGGATCCGTGTGCCTGTGGCCTGCCCACTGCCAGGTGTCCTGGGATCCTGGGACGGGGCCGCCGGGGCAGGTCGAGACTTCAGGTGCTCGCAGGTATGGATGCAGCCGTCCAACACCCAGGGTCACTTGAAGGCGTGGACTGCCTTCAAGTCCTGGGCCCTCCTGGACACTGCCCCTGCTTGTCCACGTCAGCCTTTCGCCCTGAATTTGGAGTCCAGGTTCTCTGGTTCATTTACTCGGCACCCGCCCTCCATGGCCTCTGGAGGCATGAAGGTTGGCACTGGATGGCCAACCAGAGGCCAGCCTCCAGGCAGGCAGAGCCCCTGCTGGGCGAAGCCCGCCTCCACCTGAAGTGTGGCCTGTGGCTAGCGGGAGGCTGCAGTGTCAGGAGCCTGTGTCCTAGTCCCCAGGTAGCTGACTGGAGCACCACCACCCAAAATGCACTTTCCTCCTGTGTCACTCAGGTCCATGGGGAGGCCCACCCCTGCCCACTGCCCTGGCAAGTCACCTGCCATGTTGGATGGGCCCCCTGAGTCCCTGTAGAAAGTGAGTCCCAGCCCTTTTTTTCACTCCAGTCGGGGCTCAGGTCCTGGAGAGTGGCTTTCAGTGGGCACAGCATGGTCCCTGCTGGGAGTGGCCACTGGGGACAGGTCAACCCCAGAAGAAACAGGCTGTTAACCACACGGGTGCCACCCAGGAGCCCACAGCTTCCCCACACTCCACGACCCGGGCTGGTGGCTGCACACGTGCCCTGGGCCGGGAACACCAAGGTGCCAGACGCCCTTTCTCAGCACCACCATGATAGGGCCTGCCTCCTGGCTCCCCGAGTCCACACAGGCCTCCACCGTCTGCTTGGGCTGTGCACAGGTCCTCTGGAAAGGACAGCCTGTGCCGTCTGTCGTAAGCAGGAGCTCCTGTTGGCGACGTGGAAAACTGCTGTGATGACAAGTTTGTGAACTGCTGAGTGGGCAGCTTGGGTGGCACAGACAGGCCACGCCCAGGCGGAGGGTTCCAGGAGGCGCTTCAGAGGACCCTGGCTCATCTGGATTTCAGACTGGAACCGAGGGGCCTCTCCTGGACACACCGTGGTGGGTTGTTAGACCGAGGCAGAGGCAAAGCCAGGGCCGTGCCCTTACCAGGGGAGGCGAAATGCCCTGCGGGTCCTCCCAGGTCCGAGGAGGGTGCAGAAACAGACTTGCAAACCCCTTCAGACCACAGGGCCCTGGACCCTGCGGCCTCCGGAGAGCAGCTCTCCTTTCCCGGTGTGTGTCCCCAATTCCTAGGAGAGCAGCACCCCGGCCAGCCTGGGAAGCCGCTCCACACTGCCACTGGCCCCACCCAGCAGGTCGTGCTGAGCCGGTCATCCTTTGCACCACGTGTACTTCTGGGAAGTGAGAGAGACATAAAACGGCCTGGTGTGCTCACCTGTCATGCCAGCAACTCGGGAGGCTGAGGCAGGAGGACCACAAGTTCCAGGCCAGCCCCAGAACTCAGCAAGACCCTTGCAAGATTTTTTAAAGGGCTGAGGGTGTGGCTCGGGGTGGGTGCTCCTGGGTGCACTCCCCACCACCAGTCCTGGTGGGCCAGTACGCACAGGGCCAGCCCAGCACCCATGCCTCTCCGCCAGCCCCGGGGCAGCAAGCACCCAGCTCCAGGTCCTGGCCCTAATTCCATCCTCCAGAAGGAGCCCAGGCTCCTTGGAGAAGTGGCTGGTCCCAGGGCTGGGCAGGAAGGTCCCCAGGCGGCCTAGAGCACCTGGGGCTCCAGCTGGTCAGCGTGGGGCTATCGGGGAGCAGGAGAGCCCCCCACAGCCAGAGCAGAACAACGGTACACAGGTGGGCACCAACTGTCCGACCCTGTGCTGTGCGGAGGCCTCCGGACCCGTGTCAGATGCGTGGGCACCCCGGAGAGTGCTTGCGCATACTTTCAGAGAGCTGGCTGTCCCTAGGGGCAAGCTGAAGGGACCACCAGAGCACATGCTATCTAAATGAGCCAAGTGTGGCTGGGCAGCAGGAGGCTGTGACCTGCCTGCGGTGCTAACCTGGAGGCGAGGCTCCCGTCCTCGCCTGGGACCATGGGGCAGCCCCGGAGCACGCTGCGTGGGCAGACACCAGACACCTCCGCAGGGGTCCAGGCAGCACCAGCCCCGTGAGCATGTGGCCACGGCCAGGCTGCCGGTGAGAGCGTCACAGCCCCCAAAAGGGCCTTGCACAGAACCCCAGAGGAGTCCAGGGGACATGTCGACTGGACCTCTGCTGTCCTAACCCGTGGGCTTCGGTTGTGCCCAGGACACCACAGCAGAGCAGCTGATCGAGAGGAAGGGAGCGCCCTCCTCTGCCCTCAGTGCTGCTGAAAATCCACTGTGAACTGAGAGGTCCCTTGAAAACCCAGGGCCAGCGACATGCCAGTACTCCCAGCGGCTCAGGAGGCTGAGGCAGGAGAATCACAGTTGACGGCCAGCCTCAGCAACTTAGTGAGACCCTGTCTCAAAATAAAAACTAAAGCAGGCTGGGGATGCAGCTCAGTGGTAGAGCCCCTGGATTCAATGCCTGGTACTAAAAAAATTCTTTCCTTGTGAGAAACAAGTGGGCGCGCACCCTACCCCGATCTTCTGCAGCTGCGCCCTGGGTGCCTTGTGCCCTGACCACGCCGACGCAGGATGCCTGCCTGGTGGGCACAGTGGGAGCTCTCCCAGGCCTCTCGCCTCACCTCCTTGCCTGCAGCCCAAGGTCCCGAGTGCAGAGAGCAGGACGCAGGTGGCCGCGGCCATGTACCAGCCTTGCAGAGGACCTGGTGGGCTGTCTCCGCCCCCCGCGGGGTTCCCAAGACGGACTTCGGAGCAGATTCTCCGACACATCGTGTGACTTGACACTCGACGGTTTCCTCTGAAACAGCTGCGACGGGATCGAAATCCCAGACAGCATCTGACGACTTCAATAAAGTCGAGGTGCAGAGACTCGCTTCCGTCCCCACTGTCGTTCAGATGAGCGCTTCCGGGATAAAGACGCGAAGGGTGGCACCACGTGCTGGCTCAGGCTTCTGGGTCGAGAGGCTGTCCACCATTGGTCCAGGGACCTGGACCGGGGGGGGGGGGCGTGAGGAGGAGCCAGTGAGCCCAGCAGCTGGAGGGACAGAGGCCCAGATGCTGCAGGGCCAGAAATGGGAGCATGCGGGCGATTGTGAAGTGCCGCTCCAGAGGTGCAAAGGGGCATGATGAACAAGGGGTTCCACAGACCCGTTCCTGAGAGCCAGGGGCTCGAACCCAGGTGCACACTCAGATGTGTGGACAGCAGTGTGGCCCAGCCACACAGGAGCACTATGCAGCCATGAAGAGGGAGGAACAGGCCCAGTGCGGCCTGGACCAGCCCCAGCACAGTGTGCCCATGAAATGAGCCGGCCACTGGAGGACATCCCGCATGAGTCCACTCAGAAGGCCCAAGAGCAGCAAGTCCTAGGGGACAGCAGGACGGGACAGCTGGGGGTGGAGAGCTGATTTAACAAGGCAGAGCTTCAGTCTGGGAAGATGAAGAGCTCCCAAGGATGGTGGTGACGGCTGTCCTGGGTGCCACCAGCAGCACTCTTAAAAATGGTCCCAAAAGCCAGCTGCATGCTGGGCACGGTGGCGCACACCTGTAATCCCAGCACTTAGGGAGGCTGAGACAGGAGAATCGTGAGTTCAAAGCCAGCCTCAGCAATGGCGAGGCGCTAAGCAACTCAGTGAGACCCTGTCTCTACATAAAACACAAAATAGGGCTGGGGATGTGGCTCAGTGGTCGAGTGCCCCCGAGTTCAATCCCCAGTGCCAAATAAAAAAAACACCCACAAAGACCCTTGTCCACATATGAACACATCCAAAAGCTCCCGAGGACACGAATGTGGGAGGACACCTTTCACCCTACTGCAGCAACCTTGGAAGAAACACCCAGAATCAGACAGGCAGAGGCAGAGCACTCTGGAGGGAGCTCCAGAGGGAGCTGGCTGAGCGGCTGGAGCCAGCCATGCCTGCAGGTAGGGCCCTCTTCCCCACTTCAGCTGTTTCCACGAGGCGCTGTAACTGCTCCTCCTGCACAGGGACCCCTGGAGGCGAGAAGGCCCAAAGCCTATTCCTGGTGGAAGGGAGCCCGGCTGAGTGCTCTGAAGCTGCCTCCAGCGTCCCAGCACTTACAGAACCTCTTCAAATACCGAGAGGGGACCGAGCTGCTGAGAAACGGAGTCCCCCTCAGTGCCATCGCAGGCTGCAGCTCCGGGACACCCGTCGGCCAGCTCAGCCACGCAGGGATGCTGAGCCCCAGGCAGCTGGGCTGGGCACGCCTGGGCAGGATGCCAGGAAAGGAGGTGCTGAGAGCGAGGCTCTGCAGAGGGGCGGCTCTGGGCACAGGCCCCCTGGGCTCGCCCTGCCCCACTGACCTCTCCAACCATGACCTCTATTCCCTCGCCCTCCTGCATGTGTTGTGGGCTGACTGTCCCCCAAAACCCATGGTGAAGCCCCACGCCCAGGACCTCAGAACATGACTGCGGGGAGGTGGCCTTTTAAGAGGAGTTCCAGGTAAGAAGGCTGTTGGGGGGACCCCAGTCCACAGGTCCTTGGGAGAAGAGGACAGCCAGGCAGCTGGGACGCCAGGCTGGACCACTGCCCAGGCTTCCAAGCTCTAGACCAGCAGGAGACCCGACCTCCACGGCCTGAGCCCCCAGCCCGAGCCCCAGCCGAGCCCCAGCCGAGCCCCAGCCCGAGCCCCCAGCCGAGCCCCCAGCCGAGCCAAACCAGCTGACCTGGCACCTTTGTGGGTCTCAGAAAAGTACCTGTGCCCCAATGGCATGTACATCCCCAGCAGGAGACACAGACAAGGAGCAGCGGCCGGTCCCACCATGCTCAGGCCACAGCCAGCCACGGGGCACAGCCCTGACTCAGCCAGGCTGCAGCAGACAGGCAGAGTCCACCTCCACAAACCACGAGCCTTCCCAAGCCCAGATGGGAGTGACTGTCCATGGCAGACAGCAGGTGCTGGACCACCACAGCTCTCCGATGGCCTTCCTAGGGGCCACCCCAGCAGGCCCCATGCCCTGCGCCCCACGCCCACCTGAAGGGCTGGCTGGTGAGAAGCTGCCTCTCGGTGCCTGGATTCTGGTCATGTTCAAATGCCAGAGCTTGGGCAGCTTGAAGGGACTCCTCCAGCACGGTACACCTCGCCCCTGGGGAGCCACACGACCTGTCACCAGCCTGTCGGGACCTGCCTAGGAGAAAGAGCCACGCCTGCCTGCCAGCCCCTTCCTGTGTCTGCTCAGCACTCCAAGCCACTGCCAGCCGAGGGTCACTCTCGAGTGCTGACAGCCCCGTGACACCTCTCACCAGCACCAAGCCAACAGCCCCTCTCCAGGATCTTCAGCCAGCTCTCCACCTGTCGCCCTTTGGCCAGGACGCCTGCCACGCACTCCCCCGCACCCTGCCTTGAGGACTTCCCATTTCCTTTAGAAAATCCCTTTCCGCCAGCACACTCCTGTGATCCCAGCAGCTCCAGAGGCTGAGGCAGGAGGATCACAAGTTCAAAGCCAGCCCCAACACTTAGGGAGGCCCTAAGCAACAGCAAAACCCTACCTCAGAATAAAAAAAATAATTTAAAAAGGGCCGGGAAATGTGGCTCAGTGGTTAAACACCCTGCGTTCAATCCCTGGTACAAAAAAAAAGTCCCTTCCGGCTGAAGCAGCTCCCCTCCCACCACCTTACAGCCTGGTTCAGGGGTGGACAGGTGGCCACATCATCCAGGAAGAGCCTGGGGACCAGCTCCAGCGGTCTCTGCCTGCACTTGGGAGCTGGGGAGCGTTTGCCGCAGCTGCCCCTGGCGTCCCAGTCTTGTTGGGCATCCAGTTGGCTGACCCTAAATTCCCTGTCCTGCACTAGGGCCAGGTTTGGGTAGAGTCTGCTGGGCCCCAGGCCTTCCGAGGCACCGAATCGGCACCAGCGATCCGGCCAGGCCCAGTGGCTCTCGCCCGCCGGCGCTCCCAGCGACTCAGGAGGAGCACAAGTCCCAGGCCCACCCGCCCAAGTTAGGGACACCAAGTGTCCCACCAAAACCAGGTGGAGAGGAGACTGCCAGCCTCCGCAGGCCCCTCTTCGGGACCCGCCGCGCCGCCCCGCCCTCCGCCCTCCGCGCCCGGCTCCCCACGCTCCGCGGCCCGCGGGCTCCCCCACGCGCCCGTTCTGCCGCGACGGCCGCGGGTCCAGGGCGAGTGCGACAGGGCCCCGGGCGCTCAGCCGGGCGCGGAGGCCTGCTCCCCGAAGGTGGCCGGGACCCCGGGGCGCCGCCGGCCCACCAGCGCGCCGCGGCCTGGGACGTCCTGGACCCTCAGGGAGCGCCTGCCTCGCGCGACGCAGATCCGGTACCTGCGCCCCGCGGCCGGGCGCCTGGGTCACGGGCCCTTTAAGGCGGCGGGCGGGGCGAGCGGGTCCTTAGCCCTCATTAGCATGGCCCCGCCCCTTGGAGGCGGGCGGCCGCGCAGCTGGTCCGGCGGAGCTGAGCGCCGAGCGGGCGCGGCCGGGCAGGGCGCGGGCCCTTTAAGGCGGAGGGCGGGGCGGGGCCTATTAGCGTGCATTAGCATGCCCCGCCCCTCGAGGTGGGCGGCGCGGGGTAAGCGGACGAGCTGAGCGCGGGGCGCGGAGCCGCGCGGCGCGGATCACAGGGCGCAGGCTGCGGACCGGCCGAGGACCCTCGCCACCGCGCCGCCGCGCCGCCGCAGCCCCGAGCGCGGGATGGGGCGCCGCGCCGCCCGGGGCCCGGGCCCACCACTGCCCGGACTCCGGCTGCCGCCGCTGCTGCTGCTGCTCGCGCTGGCGGCCCGCGAAGGCTGCGCCGCGCCCGCGCCCCGCGCGGAGGACCTCAGCCTGGGGGTGGTGAGTGCTCGGCCGGGGCGAGGGCGCCCGCGCGGGAGCTCGGGGCCTGCGGGCGGCTGCGCGGAGCGGGGAGAAGCCCACCTGTGTGTCTCGGCGTGGTGAGGGGACCGGGCGCCTGGGACGCGCGCCCCGGGCAGGGAAACTGAGGCCGGGGCGCAGGCCGAGCGGGGCCGGTGCCTCCAGGTCTGGGAAGGCGCCGCGTCTCTTCCCACTCCTGCGCTCCGAGCGCACCGCGGCTGCCAGGAGTCAGGGGAGCTGGAGTCGCGCAGCCGAGCCCGGGTCCCGGGCGTGCGTAAGCCCCGGAGGGTGGGGACCGCCATCGCAGCGGCCGGCAGCGGTGCGCCCCGCGTGCTTCCCGGCGCGGGCGGCGGAGAGCAGGGGCGCGCATCTCGG
The DNA here is from genome assembly GCA_004024805.1 of Geosciurus inauris. NCBI lineage: Eukaryota > Metazoa > Chordata > Mammalia > Rodentia > Sciuridae > Geosciurus > Geosciurus inauris. The sequence continues at coordinate 82,977 of PVHX01007105.1, read as the reverse complement.
CCGAGGGAGGCCGCGACCGTGCATGCGGCTCTCAGAAAGCCCGTAGCCCTGGAGTTTGCTCCGCTGAGGGTTCGGGGAAGCCAGGGTCCGGTCTCCAGCCCCACTGAGCGTGAACGCTGGCCCCGTCCCTCTCCCGTCCTCCGTGAGCGGGGTGAGCCTCGCCCTGCCTCCCCCTTGGTCTCGTCCTGAGCCCGGTGGGGACCCCTACCATTCCAGGCCCGCCGCAAACCTGTCGCCTTGCCCAGCCCCTCCAAGAGCTTTCCCAGGCTTGGCTGGAGAGCCCTGCTGGGAGCCGGCCCGGCCTCTTCCCCACCCCTCCGCTGCCGGCCCGGATTGGGGTCTCCTGCAGACCCTGAGGGTTAGATCAGACTGTACGGCGCTTGCCACGCAGGCCGGGAAGCCAGGCGAGGACGCGGCTGGTGCGTTGGGCTGGCTCCTTGTGAGGCCCCTGCCTGTGCTACCCTGAGTCCAGGGAGATGCAGGGAACCCGGCCAGGGTGGCCTTCCGCCCAACACAAGCGCCCAGCCCACGCAGGCAATCTCCTAATGGGGTCCTGGCAGGCGGATTTCCAGCGTGGCTGGCATTCCCAGCTCCCCAGCCTTCTGGTTCAGGCAAGTGGCCTGGTGGGTTTCAGGCAGGCAGGAACATTCCTGCGAGGGTCCCTGGGTGAGCACACAACCTCCCAGCTGGCAGGACTTGTGCCAGGGCCTGGATGAGAAGCTCACTTGGCCACCCTAGAAGCCATCTGAGAGGGCACGGGCCACCTTCCCTGCTGCCCATTTTCAGATGCCTGAAGGACCCCTCGGGCAGGCTCCCTCCGACCCACCTGGCTTCTGGATTGAGGGGCCCTCACACCCGCTCCAGCCCCCTTTTAGCTGGGGTCTCCTGGCTACCTCACTGCACACCCCAGGGCGACGGTGCCCCAGCTCCCAGTCGATGATAGTGAGGCCCAGGAGCACCTGCCAGCTTCTAGCGCCTCCAAGGGAGCTGCTGCCAGGAGGGCCACCAGAGTTGGGGTCAGCACTGTGCGGGAGGAGCCTGGTCCAGCCAAGTTGGTTGATCAGACCTGGTGCGGTTGGGAAGTTTCATGCCATCCCTGGCCAGAGAGGTCGTGCCAGGCTCATGCTCTTGGCTGGCACCAGGAGCCAGCCTAGGTTTCCGGGTTCTTCGGCACCCCAGCTGTCACTTGCCCACCCCCACCTCACCCAACAGGCCACTGAGCAGGAGACATGGCCAGAAGCAGTGGGCCCTGGCATCCAGCACGTTGGTAAGGAACAGTGACAAAGTGCGCGGGTGCCACAGGCAACCCCCAGTCCAGGGTCCCCAGCCAGGGCAGGCCTGGCTCTGGTGTGGGAAGACTGGGGCTTTCTGCTCCCATGGTGGTGAGGAGGCGCCCTCTGGTGGCCCTCAGCAGGGGTGACGCTAGAGAGCTCCCAGCCCCAGGGGCAGGAGGCTGCCCTGGCTGGGCCCTCCAGATCTCCCAGGGGCACCCCTTGGGGGCTGGGTCTGAGCGCCTGTGAGAAAGGCCCCTTTGTGCGTGTGACCCGGCCTCTGCCAGACAGCGCTGAGCCCAGCCCAGGGTGCTGCTCGAAGCTGGGCTGAGGCCTCAGCTGCGAGGCTGTTGTCCAGGCTGTGCTGGAGCTCGGTGTGGCTCCTGGGTCCCTTTCCACCGCAGCGCCCTGGGCCTGGGCTTGTCACCCCGTTTCCCAAGTCTGATGCCCACAGCAAAATGTGCAAGCCCTGCAAAGGTGCAGGGGGTACGGTCATCTCCCTAGCACCCTCTGGAGACAGCTGGCCACGGCTCAGGAGGTGGGTGTGTGGTCCTGAGTCCCCGCGTGGCGGCTGCTCTCCAGCACCCTGCTATTCTTGCTTGCAGTCTGTCTTGGAGAAGGTCCCCTAGGATAACCAGGTCACCCCTTTGGACTTCACTGCACGGATGTCACCTCCCTTCCCCAGGCCTGGCAGGGACATGCCAGCTGTTTCTAGTTCCATGGCACCAGCAGTAGCCACTATGTGCTTCCAGGACCCCTGGAGCTGCTGGGGGCAGGCCTGGGTGTCGGTTCATGGTGGCTGGTCTGGGCAGAGTCCTCCAGATTTCTTCTCCAATTTCTGCTCCCGAAAATGGTCTGGGTTCTGTCACCTGGCACCACTGCAGGGGGACATTCTGGTCTTTGCCTCTCAGATGGCTGAAAAGATGGTACTGGAGCTGCGAGGGTGGCCCGGCATAAGCAGAAGCCCTGAGGCTGGGCCATGCCTAAGGCTGCAAGCAGGAGCCAGGACACCAGAGCACATGTGAGCCTGCGTGTCCCTTCCTGGGGCACTAGCTCCCTGCAGGCCCGGACACAACCAGCCTCCCCTGGTCCCTTAGCACCAGTCCCCAAGCAAGGCATTGCTCCAATGCACCCTCCAGTCCCTGCCCTCATCCTGGCTCAGGCCACGGAGGTCCCCTGAACCCACCTGAGCTCTGAGAACTTTAGCTGTCACCCTGGCCCCACACACAGCCAGAAGAGGTTAGACGGGCCGCGGTGGGGCAGGGGTGTCGCTCAGGGCAGAGTGCTCACCTGGCACACACAGGGCCCTGGGTTTGATCTTTGGCACCAAAATAAAACCGTGCCATCATCAGGTCCCTTGCTCCACGGTCCCCTCTCGATGGCCATCAGGATCCCAGGCTGCTACTCACCTGCTCTGTGATCTAAGTGCCAGGCCTCAGCCTCCCCTTCTGTACAGTGGGCTCATGGGAACAGGCTGCCATTTGTCCCCAGGGCGTGGTACTTCCTGAGGGCTGGGCATGGTGGGGTGCTCTCCAGGGCCATGCCTCCTGGGGGCTGGGCATGGTGGGGTGCTCTCCAGGGCCATGCCTCCTGGGGTCCTGAGGATGCTTTGAGCTCCTGTGGTTTTGTTGACCGTGATCTGCACCAGTGACACGGAGCCCTGGCTCTGGGTGCAGGGTTGGTGGTGGGTACACAAGGCTGTTGTGTCTGTTCACTGTGGACATCTGGCACCATCCAGTCCAGCAAGCCTGGGAGAGGGTGCTGGGCAGGGCACTGAGCCTGGCGTCACCTCACACTTGCATGCAGGCTGGCTCCCTCCCTGGTCTTCCACTCTGCGCCCGCTCCTGAGCCCCAGCTCCGCTGCCCCGCGTGTGCCAGGCTGGGCCTTGCTGAGGCCCTTTGTGCTTGCTGACCCACTGCCACAAACGCGTCAGGGCTCATCACCTGGCCAGCTCCAACGTCCCCCAGGACTGTTCCTGGAGACCTGCTTAATTGGCCCTCACAGCACAGCAGCTGAGTCAGCCTCCCGCCCCAGCTGTGTCTCTACCTGGCTGTGTGACGGGGCCAGCGTCCTGACCACTCTGCCTCAAGGTCCTCACCCGTAGGACGGGTACAGCAACGGTGCCCACCTCATGAGCCTGGGTCATGGCTGTCTATGGCACCCTCTGTGTGCCAGGCACGTGACAGGATGGCACACCCTGTCCTCCCAGAGCACCTGAGGACTGGTGAGCGTCAGCCAGTTCCCAGTGTTCAGTGCAGGACGACGGTTAACCGTCAGGAGCACTTATGGTAGTTACTGCTCAGGACGGGAAACCACCTGAGACCATTTGTGTGCTGCTGGCCGTCCATTCGCACCCAACCGTGGGCAGGATGGGTCAGCTCTGCTCTCCCCAGCACCCGCCCTCAGGACAGAGGGACAGACACTCAGAGGTGATCGGGAGCACTCCCCTGGGGACTTGGGGCAAGGGGGTCACCCCCAGGGGAAGCCTGGGGCCTGGCCAGCGCCTTTCTTTATGAAGGGGCCACGCGGCTAAGATCCTTGGCTGTGCCGTGTGGCCCTGGTACCCACCCGCTCTGGGCCTGGGTTTTGGTGCTTGTGAGTGGCGGTCATGCTGACCAAGCCTTCACAGGGGCTTGATGGAGCAGGGGTGGAGGAGGCCCGAGGGCCGGTGCTGGCCGCAGGCCACTGCAGCTACTGCCTGCCCACTGTCAGGCTCTGGCGTGGGCTGGGGAGTCAGTCAGCCGCCGCCCTCGGAGCCTCATCTGTGAGGTGGACTGATGGACCTGGGCCCCCAGGCTGGTGGCATGAGTCCGCCCGGGCCTGCTCAGCCGCCTGGCCTGTGGATCAGCGCCCGCGGCCCAGGCGCAGGGGGCTCCTGAGGGCACCTGGGCGCAGAGTGACCCCGCGGGGCGGGGCGGGTGCTGAACTGGCCGAAGGGGCTTCCGTGCGCGCAGCGGTGCCGCGGGGCTCAGCGCGGTGAGGACGCGCAGTGCCGGGCCCTCCGCCGTCGGCCTCCGCGAGCCCGCCGTGGCTCCGCCGCCTCCGGCCCGGGACTCCTGGCCAGGTGGGGCGGCCGCCGGCGGGCCCTCCCGGTGGCCTTCTGGAAGCTTCACCCCGCCGCGTAGGGCCTGCTGCTGCAGCCTGCGTTACCCTGGAGACAGCGGCTGTCTCCGTGGCGACAGCGCAGCGAGGGCGGAGCGAGCAGGAGGCAGGCGGCGGCGCTGCCCGGCCTGGTGGGTCCCCGTGGGTTCGGGGCTCCGTGGGCCCCGGGCAGCGCGGGGGAGGGCCGTCTCGGGACCACCCAGGGCCTCCGCTGCCAGGGACGTGTATCCCGGTGGGTCGCGGGGACGCCGCGGGGCTGTTTGCCCAGGGGTGCGCCGAGCTGGCCTCCTCTTCAGCCTCTACCCGCTCCAGGGACCCCAGCCCCTGGCGGCTTTTCCCAGCCTGCTCAGACCTGTCTCCGCTGACCGCCACGTCTGGGGCCCACTAGCCTCATTCCGCATTTAAAATGAGTTAACTCCCCAGCCAAAACAATAGTGTCAAAAGCCCTGGGCATTTGGGGAGTTGCCCTCCTGGAGGTTGGGAGGAGCTGGCCAGGCTGTCCCAGCCAGCCCTGCCCCCTCCAGGCCTGCCCCGGAGACACCAGCCCCGAGGTGTGCCCCCAGTCTAACTCCTGGCTCTTATCCCAGGTCACAGGCAGACAAGGCCTGGGGAGAGGGCCCTCCTCCCAGGGCACACGCCCCCTCTGGCTAGGTGGGGGAGGTTGATGGACGTGCACTAAGGGGACCTGGCATCCCTATGGTCTGGGGAGACTAGAGGCCTCCAGGAGGCGACAAGCCTGTGGCCCTGCAGCTTAATGTGGTCTGAATCATGTGGCTTCAAAACCACATTTTCTGGCATTTAAAAAGAAAACTGCAGGATCTGACTCTGAGATGGCCAGGCGTGATGGTGCATGCCTGCGATCCCAGCGGCTCTGGAGGCTGAGGCAGGAGGCTGGACGCTCAAGGCCATCCTGGGCAACTAAAATGGAAAGGGCTGGGGTGTGGCTTGGTGCAGGGCTCGCCCAGCCTGTCCAAAGCCCGGTGCTCCCCAGCAAAGCCAAACGCAAACCTTCAAGTGTGGGTCAAACTTGATGAAAAAACACGGGGAACCAAATGTGTGTTTCCTGAGGAATGCTGTCGGGGTTCAGTGGGGCGCGCTGGGACGTCCTGTGGGGGACGGGGCTCACATGGGCAGGCAGGGGTTTGGGCCAGCGCCTGGGGCTCCACTGCATTGCCCACCTCAAGTGCTCGTCAGGTGATTCCTAAGGCCCCCCATCAGGAAGGTCCACTTGGAGCACCTGCCCTATGGCCTTGGGGGGGTCTCCAGGATCCCCCAGTTCTGCATTCTTGGGGACCGTCTCTCAAGGCTGAGGGGGGCTGTGGGTTGGGAGGGCTTGGGAAAGGATAGAGGAACTAGAGGGAAGACCCCAGCAAGGACTTGGTGTCACCTGCAGGGGAATATAGCAGCTTCTCTGCAGGTGCATGCAAATGATATGCAAGTCACGGGCACCGCCCTCCTGGTTGGTGACCAGTCCCTGTTGAGGTCCTGGGAATTCAGCATCCCGTTCCCACACACCACTGGCTTCCTGTGGCGCCTGCTGTCACCAGCCCACAGGACAGGTGGACTTGACAGGTGGCATAAATGGACCGAGAGGATCTTTAAATATCCATCACAAAGAAGCAGCTCTAGCTAGGTGCAGTGGTGCGCACCTGTGATCCCGGCTGCTCTGCAGCTTGAAGCATGGAGGGTGGCGAGGAGCCCAGGGCCACAGCCACAGCCCTTTTCCTTTTTTTTATTTTTTATTTTTTGGAGACTGGGTCTTGCTAAGTGGCTGAGGCTGGCTTTGAACCTGTGATCCTCCTGCCTCGGCCTCCTGAGCCCCTGGGATTACAGGCGTGTGCCACTGCTCCCGTCCAGAGGATGGCAAGTTTGAGGCCAAACAGGCCTAGACGTAGCTCAGGGAAGAGGGGTCCTGGCATGCGTGAGGCCCTGGGACTGATCCCAGCACTCGAAAGAGACAAGAAATGGGTCTGCCAGCCGGGCCTCCATGGCACCTGGTTCACACCCTTCTTGAAGTAGATCCAGGGTTGGAGGAGGCTCAGGGAGTCCCTGAAACCCAACCTGGGGGTCCCCCAGAGCTGGTGAGTGGTGGCGAGGAACCCAGCAGTGTTCGCGGGATTGTCCCAGCCTTCTGCACGTGGCTACAGCGCCACCTGGTGGCTGAAGAAGCCACAGCTTGGCTGCAGGTGTAGATGAGGTCCACCCCAGGACCCCGTGGTGGCAGGGGCCTCCTGTCCCTGGGCCCCCTTGGTGGCAGCCTGATCTGCCTTCCTGCTTCCTGCTTGGCTCTGGAGACGGGTGGCCCTCCTGCCCACCACACTCGCTGTTTTCCACAGCTGTCTCCAACAACCCAGATGCTCTGCGGAGCACCTGGGCACTGCTGTGAGCCTCTCCTGTCCCTGCTGGTCCCGCCTCAGCCACCCTGCCGAGTAAGCACTGTACTGGGTTCGCTGCTGAGAAAGCAGCCCAGGGGGTCTGACCAGCGTTCCCCAGGCTGCACAGCAGAGGGTCCAGGGCGCAGCCTGGGCACTCCGCCCTCGGTGCTGCTCCGTCTGTCGCCCTTCTCCACTGGGGTTTCAAGCCTTGGGTCCTAGACTGCCCCTAATAAGCAGCCTAGGGCCTGCCTCTGGTGCCGGCCCCGTGTAAGAACCTTCTGGTTTCACTTGTGCCTCCTGGGTGTCGAGCTGCGTCAGGAGTGAGGTGGGCAGGCTGCTGCGCCACAGGACACTGCACGAGCCCACCCCAGCTCAGAGGCGTCCAGATGTTTAGCTCTATAGAGTGGCTTAACGGAGGACGCCGGGGCCGGGGTGGTGTCGCCCAGAGGCCCGCCCCCTGCCACAGCGCTGGTCCAGGCTCTGCGTGGAGCTGCGCCCTGGCCGCCCTCACTCTGCCCTCTGCCCCTAGGAGTGGCTGAGCAGGTTTGGCTACCTGCCTCCGGCGGACCCCGCGACAGGGCGGCTGCAGACGCAGGAGGAGCTGTCCAAGGCCATAGCCGCCATGCAGCAGTTTGGGGGCCTGGAGGCCACCGGCGTCCTGGGTCAGTTCTGTGGACGGCAGGAGATGGTGTGGCCCCTGTTGGGCTGTCCTGGCCTGGCTGTGCCCCTCGTGTTGGCCGAGGGCCATGAGTCCCTGTCACCTGGGCCCTGCCCCACGGTGGACCTCATCCCCGCAGGCCTCTGCCAGGGACCAAGGGAAACGGCCTGAGCCCAAGGCCAGTGGCTGCAGCTCTGGAGTCCCTGGGAACCTCAGGCTGGGGGCAGGTGGGCCGGGCCTGCTGCTGACCTGTGCCCACCCTGCAGACGAGGCCACTCTGGCCCTGATGAAGACCCCACGCTGCTCCCTCCCTGACCTGCCCCCTGTGGCCTGGGCTCGAAGGAGGCGCCAGGCTCCGGCTCCAACCAAGTGGAACAAAAGGAACCTGTCGTGGAGGTGGGTGGCCAGGGCCAGCAGAGGGCCTGAAGTCTGGGTGTCTTGGAGCCCTGTGCCTGCTGGCCAGATGCCACCAACCAGGCACCGGGACACCTGGGGTTGATTTCCTGTGTTCTGGAATCCAGCAGCCCGAGGGCGGGACAGGGCGGTCCTTCCCAGAGGGGAGATCCCAGCTATCCCCTCACCCTCCTCCCCCTGGGGTCTCGTGCCTCCTGCCTCTTACAGGGGGGCTCACTGGTTTGGGGATCATCTCAGGCAGTCTGTCCCTCGGTGGCATCTGCAGAGACCCTCCCAAACCAGGCCGTGCTCAGGTTTTGGAGGAGGTGGATGAGTGGGCTGCCCTTCCAGCCCCTGGGGTCAGCACCGGCCAGGTGGCCCTGGCTGATGTGTGCCCTCTGACCCACCAGCATGCTGGCTGCAGACACTTGCTCCTCAGCCCAGGTGTCCCACCCCCTGGACCCTCCCCTCCTGTGTCCACCTCGGGTGGACTCCCGGCACCTCTGGGGACGCATCGGCAGGCCTGGGGAGGGACCGGCGGGAGGCGGTGGGATGTCCTGTGGACCCAGCAGCCCTGACTGGGAGGATGCCCAGGGAGGCACCGACGTGGGCACCGGCTCATGCTCCACGGCCTGGACCTGCTGTCCCCCTGCAGGGTCCGGACCTTCCCGCGGGACTCGGCCCTGGGCCCCGACACGGTGCGGGCACTCATGTACTACGCCCTCAAAGTCTGGAGTGACATCGCCCCGCTCAACTTCCACGAGGTGGCCGGCAGCACCGCAGACATCCAGATCGACTTCTCCAGGGCTGACCACCACGACGACTACCCCTTCGACGGGCCTGGTGGCACCGTGGCCCACGCCTTCTTCCCTGGAGACCACCACTCCGCGGGGGACACCCACTTTGACGACGAGGAGGCTTGGACCTTCCGCTCCTCGGGTGGGTGCTGAGTCCATGGGACCCCTGTGCTGGGCAGCCCCTGTGGACCCTGCGGACCCCGCGAGGTTACGAGGAGCCCCAGCTGCGAGGCCAGGCAGCAGACGGCCACAACTGCCCCGAGCAGCTGGGCCTCCGGGTTTACTCCGACCACGCCTGGGTGTCTGAACAGCCTGGCCGCCGCCTCTGGGGCTCCCCCAGTGAGGAGGGCCCCATTCTTGGGGGCCAGGCCTGTAGCTCTGGGGCCGGGACCCACTTGACACAAGGGCCTATGTGCTTGGGACCCGGCTTGTCCTCAAAGCCTGAACGAGCCCCAGAGAGGAGAGGTTGTTGCTGTGAGGGTACAGGGGACCCCCCGGGAAAAGCCCAAGACCCACAGGCCTCTGAGGGCCAAGCAGTCTCAGCAGCCCGGCAGAACCCCTGACAGATGGACCTCCAGCACTGCCGGGGCCAGGCACCCACGGCTCCCTGTGTGCGGCCCTGGGGCTCCGGGGGACGGGGAGATGCTCACGCAGACCCTGTTCCCAGATGCCCACGGGATGGACCTGTTTGCAGTGGCCGTCCACGAGTTTGGCCACGCCATCGGGCTGAGCCACGCGTCCACCTCCAGCTCCATCATGCAGCCATACTACCAGGGCCCCGTGGGCGATCCGCTGCGCTACAGGCTCCCCTATGAGGACAGGGTGCGCGTCTGGCAGCTGTACGGTGAGTGCCCCCCGGTCAGACCCAGGCCCCTGGACGATGGGGTGGACACCACACACCTGGACCATCCTGGGCCCGGCTCGGCTGTCCTCAGACTGCCCTGTGCCACACACACGGGCTGCCTTGGGTGAGGGGCAGGGGCCCCGCAGGACCCTCAGCCTGTCTCCAAGCTCACCGGATCCTTGGAGCCCCGGGAGGATTGTACGTGTGTCCCCATGATTCTCAGAATCCTGGGGCAGCAAGGGGCAAGTCGGGTCTGCACAGAGCACGGTGCCCATGCTGTCTCCATGTCCTGAGAGGGAGCGACTGTCCCCGCACAGAGGAGAAAACAGGCACGTGGAGGCAGCTGGCTTGCCCGGGGTGGCCCCCGGGAGCCAGGGGCCGGCGGCTTCCCCGGGGTGGCCCCCGGGAGCCAGGGGCAGCCAGCTTGCCCAAGGTGGCCCCCAGGAGTGTACACAGAGCTGAACTCTGCCCCAGGGCCCCTCCCGCGTAGAAAACGTCAGAAATAAGGCAACAGAGCTGGGTCCCTCCTGTCCTGGGAGATGATGCCCCAGGGAGGATGACGCTCGATGCCAGGAGGTGACGAGGCCCCTCCGTCCCGGTGGCAGTGCCAGGCCACACCTCACACCCAGGACCCCAGGCTTCGCGCTGCGCTGTCCCTGCCGCTCTCCACCGACATCTGTGGGGTTTTGAGTTCTCTTTGTGGGGCTGTGAACAGACCCCGTCTGGAACACAGTAGGCAAGCGCTCTAGCACTGTGCTCCGTCCCCAGCCCTGGGAAACGCACATCCCACAAAATCCACCGTTTCAAAGCATCCACATCCAGCTGGGTATAGCGGCCACGCCTGTAACCCCAGCCTGTAATCCCAGCCGCTGGGGAGGCAGAGGCAGGAGGATCCCAAGTTCAAGGCCAGCCTCAGTAACTTAGCGAGGCCCTGTCTCAAAAATTAAAAAATGGGCTGGGGATGTGGGTCAGCGGTTAAGTGTCCTGGGTTCAAACCCTGGTACCAAAAAGAGAAAGAAAGAAAGAAAAAAAAGGGAGTCCTCTCCTGCATTTGGCTCATTCCCAAAGCTGTGTAGACATGACCTCTGTCCAGCTCAGGGGCACTCAGAGAGACCAGTGCCCGTCAGGCTCCCCCACCTCCCCAGCCCAGGCAGCCAGGGCCCTTTGGATGTGGCGTTGTCCATAGTGTGCAGCGTCCTCCAGGTCCATCCACACCTAGTGTGCCCAGCAAGCTCCTCCTCACACCTGAGCTCCTGTGTTCATGCACCTGGGCGCTCGGGCTGCTCCCCTCGGGCAGCTCTGCCCTCGGAACACCTGCTTCCGGTCCTGTTTTGGGCAGCGCTGGTGACTGAGCCCAGGACCTGCGCACGGGAGGCAGGGCTGCACCCCCGAGCCGCAGCCCGGCCCTCTGTATTTCACGCTGAGACAGGATCTCGCTAAGGCGCCCAGCTGGCCTGGAACCTGCTGTCCTCTGGGGTGGCTGGGATCACGCACATGGCCACTGCCCGGCACCACTTTGGGTTCTTGTAGGTGGACAGGGAGGCGGCAGGTGGGCAGGCGCTGGGGAGGCTCTCCAGACGGCCTGGGTGCTTTGTGGTGTGCTGCCGTGCAGTGACCCCTCGGGCAGGAGGGGATGCCGGTCCACCTGGAGGCCTGGCCTCCCCCCCACCGGGGGTTTCCTGAGGGGCAGGGTCCCTGGCTTGATGCTGTCCTCCTTGTGTCCCACAGGTGTGCGGGAGTCTGTGTCCCCCACGGCGCAACCGGACACCCCAGAGCCCGAGGAGCCCCCCCTCCTGCCAGAGCCCCCCAACAACCGGTCCAGCACCCCGTAAGCCACGGTCCTGTCACCGCACAGTGGCGTGCCTGCCCTCGTCCTGCGCTGCCCCCTCAGGCGGCGTCTGCCTCCAGCGTGCGAGTCCTGAGCCGCCAGCCGGCCTTCCTCTGCTGTTTCCTGCTTGTCCTCTTTCCTTCCTTTCCGTGCTGGGGTGGAGTCCATCAGTGCTGCCCCCCCAAGCTGCACCCCCGTCTTTTTTATCTTTTATTTTGTGACAGGGCCTCACTAAGGTGCCCAGGCTGGCCTGGAACTTGCCATCCTCCCGCCTCAGCCTCGAGTCGCTGGGCTTAGAGGCTGCCCCACCGCAATGGCCGGACAGGTGTTTAAGGCGGTGGTGCACACGGTCTGCTGCCCTGCGCCTGGCTCTGCCTGCAGCTGAGCATGAGGGGCGTCCACTGCACTTAGACTGTGTGCCTCGCGGAGCTAGGGAGGAGGCCAGGGCCTCTACCTCCAAGCAGGCCCCGGCCGGCCGCTGCCTCTGAGACAGGCACCTGCCCTGGAGGGACATGCACTGCGGTTCCTCAGCTGCTCAGAGGCCCCGGATCGCGGGCCCTCACCAGGTGTAACTGGGGTCTTAGCCATGGCGCTTTCTGTGGACGGCGTTCTGGAGCAGGGATAGGGGTTCCACGCTTGTGTGGTGAGCCCTGCGGCAGGCGAGCTGGCCTCTGGGTGGGACACGGTTCCCCTCCTACCGCAGTGTGTGCACCTGCAGCCTCCGCACGCTCAGAGGCGAGGCCCTGCCAGCCTGAGTCGCGAGGGGAGCCGGCAGGCAGGGGCTCCAACACGCAGTTCTGTCCTGAGCAGCTGACCAGGGCCTGCGGCAGCGCGAGCTCCTTCGAGAACACCTGCTCCCTTTCTTCCTTTTGCAAATATATACACGTATTCTGGTACCAGGGGACGAACCCGGGGGCACTCACCCCTGAGCTGTACCCCAGCTCTTCTTAGTTTTTATTCAGACATGGGGGTCTCACTAAGTTGCTGAGGCTGGCCTTGAACTTGTGATCCTCTTGCCTCAGCCTCTCGAGCAGCTGGGATTACAGGCGTGCCCCACCGCCCCAGCTCCTTTGGAATACTTTTATTAGTGCATCATGATCATAGGTAGCAGTAGGGCTCGTTGTTCACATGCAACAATGTGATTTGGCCAGTGTCACTGCCCAGTGCCACCTCCTGCCTCCCGACCTCCCTCCCTGACCTCCCTCCCGACCTCCCTCCTGACCTCTCTCCTGACCTCCCTTCCCGACCTCTCTTTCCTTCCCTCTCTGCTTCCACATGAGTGAAGACGGGACCCCTGACCTTCTGAGTCTGGCTGCCTTCACTCAATGTTCTCAAGGTCCATCCTTTTTCCTGCAAATGACATAATTTCAGTTCCCCTGAGGTTGAATAAACCTCCATTCTGTACATAGACTGTGATACCACAGTTCTGTCTTTGTTGGTTTTTTTCCTGGTACCTAGGATTGAACCAGGGGTGCTTTACCATCGATCCACATCCCCAGCCTTTTTTAAAAAATGTTTTTAAGATATTTTTTAGTTCTCGATGGACTTCATTTTATTTATTTTTTTATTTTAATTTTTTTTAGTTGTTGATGGACACAATGTCTTTATTTTATTGCTTTGTATGTGGTGCTGAGGATCGAACCCAGGGCCTCATGCATGCGAGGCAAGCGCTCTACCACTGAGCCACAACCACAGCCCCTCCCCAGCCCTTTTTATATTTTATTTTGAGACAGGGTCTCATCCTTGTTAAGTTGCTGAGGCTGGCCTTGACCTTGAGATCCTCCTGCTTCAGCCTCTAGAGTGACTGGAATTGCAGGCATGCACTACCAGGCCCAGCCCACACCTAGTCTTTTCTCTCTCTTTTTTTTTTTGGCACCAGGGATTGAACTCAGGGGCCCTCGACCACTGAGCCACATCCCCAGCCCTATTTTGTGTTTTATGTAGAGACAGGGTCTCACTGAGTTGCTTAGCACCTTGCTGTTGCTGAGGCCGGCTTTGAACTCATGATCCTCCTGTCTCAGCCTCCCTAAGTGCTGGGATTACAGGCTTGCGCCACCGCACCCGGCTCACGCCTAGTCTTTTGAGGAGCCTCCATATTGACTTCCGCTGTGGTTGTCCTAATTTACAGTCCCACCAGTAGCATAAAAGTGTTCCTTTCTCTCCACATCCTCTCCAGCATTTATTATTTGTATTATTATTATTGTTGTTGTTGTTATTATTATTAGAGAAGGAAAAGTTTATTTGGGGCTCATGGTTTCAGAGGTCTCAGTCACAGATGGCCACTGCATTTCGGGGCTCGAGGTGAGGCCGGGCGTCGTGGCAGAGGAGTGTGGCAGAGGGAAGTGGCTGGGAGTTTGGCTCTGGGAGGCGGATGGTGGCCGCCATTCTGACTGGCGTGAGATGGCATCTCAGTGTCATTGTGACTGGCATTCCGCTCACTGCCACTGACGCTGGGCATTTTCTCTCGTGGCCGTTGGCCACGCGTTTCTTTGGAGAAGTGTCTGTCTGGCTCATCTGCACGTTCCCTGGGGGTGCTTGTGTTTTCACGGTGAGTCTCGTATGTTATGGATGTTGGTCCCCCGTCCGAGCAGCTGGCAGAGCTGTGCCCCCCTCCGTGGCTCTCTCCTTTGTCCCCTGGTTGTGGGAAGGCACGTCCCCAGGGCTGCGTGGTTGCTCCTGGCCTCCGGGCCCACCCGCCTCTCTGCCCTGCAGGCCCAGGAAGGACGTGCCTCACAGGTGCAGCGCCCACTTCGACGCGGTGGCCCAGATCCGTGGCGAAGCCTTCTTCTTCAAAGGTGCCCCCAGTGCCCAGCGGTGGTAGGTGGGGGGATTCAGCCCACAGGGCCCCCAGACCCACCACCAGCAGCCACCCCCTTTTCCCCTCAGGCAAGTACTTCTGGAGGCTGAACCGGGACCGGCACCTGGTGTCCCTGCAGCCTGCACAGATGCACCGCTTCTGGCGGGGCCTGCCGCTGCAGCTGGACAGCGTGGACGCCGTGTACGAGCGTACCAGTGACCACAAGATCGTCTTCTTCAAGGGTGAGTGGGCCTCCCCACGCTGCGCCGGCCCCACTGACGGAGGCTGCAGCCGGCACCCACAGCACAGAGTGTGCCCGCCAGGAGGTGGCCCTGTGGTTTGCTCCACTGGTCCAAAGCACAGAGCAGCTCATTCGTTGTGCACTAGAGGGATACATCCTGAGCACCTACTGGATGCCCATCCTGTGGCAGTTCCTGCAGGTATACAGTGGGCAGCCCTGACAACCCGGCCCGCATTCTAGAACGGTCTCAGAGGAACGTCAGGTTAACGTGGGTTCAGCCTGGTGAGAAATCAGGCTGGCAGCATCTGAAGTATGGAGAGCCACTTCAAAGAGATGCCATTTGAGCCGGGCACAGGGGCACATGCCTGCGGCCCCAGCCACTCCAGAGTTTCACAAGTCGAGGCCAGCCTCAAGTCAAGGCCAGCCTCAGCAGCTTAGATCCCGTCTCAAAATAAAAAGGACTGAGCCGGGCACGGTGGCGCAAGCCTGTAATCCCAGCACTTAGGGAGGCTTAGACAGGAGGATCGTGAGTTCAAAGCCAGCCTCAGCAACGGCGAGGCGCTAAGCAACTCAGTGAGACCCTGTCTCTACATAAAACACAAAATAGGGCTGGGGATGTGGCTCAGTGGTCGAGTGCCCCTGAGTTCAATCCCCAGTACCAAAAAAATAAAATAAAATATAGAAAAGGGCTGAGGACGTGGCTCAGTGGTCGAGCATCCTGGGTCCATCCTTGGTACCAAAACCAAACAAAAAATACCTCAGGGAGCTACAAGCCTCGTGGGCCTCTGCCCGCCTCTGCACACTTCCCACCTTCCTCCCGGGCAGGGAGGCGGCCACCACGCACCATGTTGCCCCCAGAGCCCCACAGGGCTCCCAGCGGCCGCCACAGGGACCACATGCCACTGTTCAGGGCACAGGCTCAGCCACCTCCCCACGGGACCATCCGGGGTCCCTTGTGCTCTCAGCTCCCTCCTTGGTCTCTGAACCGGAGCGTCCCCTGGGCCCTGTGGTGCCTCCCTCCTCTGCACACCTTGGAAGCTCCAGGCCTCGGGGATCCCACTGGCAGGAACATCCCCGAGGGCGTGTGTCCGACCTGTCCCCCCTGGGGATGCTTGCCAGGGTCACCTGGACGAGGTTGTCTGCTGCTTTCTGTACTGTTACGTGTTTCGGGAGAGGACTAGAGACCTTGCCCAGGTCCATCGGCCACGCACCCCATGTCCATGATGGAGCCTGCTGGGTCCTCAGTGCTGCCTAGTTTGTGGTACTGGGGATTGAATCCAGGGGCCCTCGACCACTGAGCCACACCCCCAGCCCTATTTTGTGTTTTATGTAGAGACAGGGTCTCACTGAGTTGCTTAGCACCTCGCCGTTGCTGAGGCTGGCTTTGAACTCGTGATCCTCCTGCCTCAGCCTCCCTAAGTGCTGGGATGACAGGTGTGCGCCACCACACCCGGCTCTGACACTTGTTTAAATGCCGTATGGGGGGTGGGAGGACTGGAGGCGAAACCCAGGGCTCTGCAGGTGCTCAGCAAGGG
The DNA here is from genome assembly GCA_004024805.1 of Geosciurus inauris. Lineage (NCBI taxonomy): Eukaryota > Metazoa > Chordata > Mammalia > Rodentia > Sciuridae > Geosciurus > Geosciurus inauris. Next base: position 67,135 of record PVHX01007105.1, on the reverse strand, counting down.
CCCTACCGCTGAGCTACACCCCAGCCCCTGTTTTCTCATTTTTGATTGTGGCGAGAAGGATATGGTGAAATTGAACACTTCACCTGAGCGGCTGGGTGGCGCTAGGCACCCACCATCCATCCACAGAGCCCCAAACTCGGCCCATTAAACCCCAGCCCGGCCCTGGCACCCCGTCCTGTCTGTCTCTAGGATCTGACTGCTCCAGAGACCCCCAGCCCTTTTTATGTTTTGAGACAAGGTCTTGCCAAGTTGCCCAGGCTGGCCTTGACTTGCCATCTTCCGGCCTCAGCCTCTCAAGCTGCTGGGATCCCAGGCGGGGCAGAATTGGAGTAATGGTCCAGCCTGTGGATGGGCACCGTCTGCGTGTGTGTGCCAGCTGGGATTGCTCCGTGCTTTGGCTGCTGCGCCCGGGCCTGCAGGCGTCTCTGGGGATCCTGCTCCCAGTTCTTAGCCTTTCCCAGGTGGGAGGCATGCTGCCCGCGCCCTGTTAGCCTTCTGAGGAGCGCCAGGCTGGCCATGTCCCGTCCCCACCAGCTGACCAGCGTGCCACCTCGCAACCTAGCCACCATGGAGGCGCCCTTCCTCGTGGGAGCACCTGTCCTCACATGCCTTCAGAGACACGTGACTCAGACCCTCCTTCTGGCAAAGGGCTTTTAAGGGCCTCACTTCCTGCCACACACAGCCAGGCCTGGGACCGAGCCCCTTCCCTGAGCTCTCCATGAGCACGCTCTTAGCCCCCTGCACAGAACTCAGGTGGGACTTGAAACGGCATCTCCAGGCCATGGCCAGCCCCCCTAAGTTCTGTTTCCAGTCCTAAGTGGACACCAGAGCACAACCTGCATCCACAGGCTGCTGGTTACGTGACCGACCCAGGCCTGGCACGTAGTAGGTGCTCAGTAAACACCCACAAGGACTCCTTGGCACTGTGATGTGGGTGACCACTCTGCAGCCGCGTCACCCCACCCCTGGGTGAGGGCGGCAGACGTGGGGGGAGGCCGGCTGGAGCCCCTGCCCACACTCTTTCTCTCGCCCCCAGGAGACAGATACTGGGTGTTTAAGGACAATAACGTAGAGGAAGGATACCCACGGCCCATCTCGGACTTCAGCCTTCCGCCCGGCGGTGTGGATGCCGCCTTCTCCTGGTCCCACAATGACAGGACTTATTTCTTTAAGGACCAGCTGTACTGGCGCTATGATGACCACACTCGGCGCATGGACCCTGGCTACCCTGCCCAGGGGCCCCTGTGGAGGGGTGTCCCCAGCACGCTGGATGACGCCATGCGCTGGTCTGATGGTGAGCATGCTCAGGGGCGAGGTTGTCCAGCCTCAGTGTCCTCACCAGCAAAATGGGGATCCGCCGAGCCAGGACGTACCCGTCAGGCTGAGCGCTGGCTCACGAGCGGACACCTCTACGCTGCCGCTGACCCACGCACTCTGGCTCCCTGGCCTCTCCTCAGCCCACCCCGGGCCCCGCCCGCTCCCTGCATCCACACCAGCCTCCTGTTTCTCACACCCCAAACACACTGGACCCCAGGGCCTTTGCACCTGTGGGGACTTCAGGATCACCTTCCTAGGCACCCACACAGCCTGGCCGAGTGCCCAACTCAGCATCTTCCAGGACTCCTGCGCCCCCCACTTGCATCTGCCCTTCACGGCATACAAGCACCCCAGCAGGCCAGCCTGGCCAGGACAGGCAGTGTCCTGCGCCCCGAGCTCTGCCCTGACACCCAGCACAGCCTGCACACGGCAGATCCTGGATACAAGCTCCCCAGGGACCGGAGCTCTAGAGGTGGCCCCCACCCGCCCCTGCCTCCAGCGGCAGCTCTGCAGCCCCGGGCCTCCGTGGGCGCCTGGGACAGCCCTGTGCCCTGGCTCGCCCGCTCAGCCCGCCTCCCCGCTGTGCCCTCCGCAGGTGCCTCCTACTTCTTCCGCGGCCAGGAGTACTGGAAGGTGCAGGACGGCGAGCTGGAGGCGGCGCCCGGGTACCCGCAGTCCACCGCGCGCGACTGGCTGGTGTGCGGGGAGCCGCCCGCCGCGGGCGAGGTGCGGCCGGGGCCACAGGGCCACTCGCAGGACGGCTTCGCTGTGTGCTCCTGCTCCGCCGCCGCGTGGGCACCCGTGCCACCCGCCTCCCTGCCGCTGCTGCTGCTGCTGTGCATACTGGGCGCCGCTCGGGCCTGGGCACGGTGAGCCGCCGAGGACCAGGACCCGGCGCCGCCTTCGCTCATGGCCAGCGGCCGCCCCCAGGGCTCAACGCGACCTCGCCCTGCGGACACCCGACTGGCCTGGCCGGGGACGAGGCTAACAGCCGGCCCTCCTGGCGTCCATCGCCATCCTCCTGTGCGGCTCCTGGAGTCCCCAGGGGTCATTGTGCCCTTGTACCATGGGAAAGTGGAGGCCCAGCGGAGAAACTCGGAGTGCACGGCGGCCTGGACATCCATAGACACTTGTCACCCACCCAGTGAGCTGGAGCCACCTGCAGAGGGGACTTGGGTCTACACCCAGTGGCCACTCAAGGCCTGCTGAGCGCACAGACGCCACACCCTCGGCCAGTGTCCAGGCCTTGCTCCACCCAGCGGGAGCACAGGGCAGACCCGGTCCTCTCCTCCCAGGCTTCAAGTCCACAGAGTCCTGCCCAGATGGACATCGGGAGCTGGAGTCTCAGTGCGTCCCGCCAGCTGTCCTCTCCCTGCCGGGAGGCCTTCGTCTTCCCTCTGCAGACTCGCCAGCATCACCCCCAGGGCTGCAGAGGGGCCTTCTCACCTCTGGGCCCAGCGTGGGGTTCACCTAGGAAGAGGGGAAGGGCGGGGTGGGCAAGGCACCGTGGGCAGGAAGTGCCACTGCGGGGCCTGTGCAGCAGAGGGTGACAGCGGCTTCTCCAGCAGCCCCAGCAGCGCCTGGAGGGTGGAACCTCAGCCTCAGGCCCTGCCCTGGACCTGCCCCTGGACCTGCACCAGCTGGCCTCCCCAGCGATCGAGAAAGGAACTGAATGGAGGAGGGAGGACCCCAGTCTGTGCCAGGCAGCCAGGGAGAGGGGATGGCAGGTGTAGGGTCCTGGGCTGGGACGGGGCCTCCTGGGCCCCAAGGGCAGCAAGACTGGGGTTTGCTCCTTGAGTGATGGGAAGTCCTTGGTCACCCTGCAGCCCTGGGGAGGGCCCATTTCACAGGCAAGGAGGGCTTCTCCCTTCACAAGAATCTGACACGTCCTGGCCGCAGGGCAGAGGCCGGCCCAGCCCCTCCTGCCCTTCCCCAAGCCCAGCCACATCCTGTGTCCATCTATCCACCTTGTGCTCCCTGGAGCTGGAGTGGCCCCTGCCGCCGGGTCAGACAGGATGGCCTGGGGGTTCTCCGGGAGACGTGTCCCTGGGGAAGCCTCCTCCCGCTCCCTGGCAGTGGCCCCGCTCGCCCCGCACCAAGCCCCTCTCGTCGTCCTGCCATGTTGTCCAGCAGCCTGCGGTCAGGAGCTGCCCCGTGCCCACAGGGGAGGCTCCTGTGGTCCCACAGGCCGGTGTCCTGTGGCTGCGGCTGCTGCAGTGTCCCTGTGTTCTGACGCCCACTCTCTAATAAAACTTTTCTACGAACGCCACGGGCGGCTCAGTGGCAGACCAGCTGCACACAGGCAGGAGGCCTGGGTGATTCCCCGGAAAGGACATTCCTACCACTTTGGTGTCCGGTGAGGTCTGGGGGAGCTTCAGGACCCCCCAAGGTCCCTGGGGATCGGGAGGGCGTGTGGCCGTCAGGAGTGGCCCAAGTGAGGGGGACGCACTGCTGGACCCAGCCTGTCCCAGATGCAGGCGCGTGTGGTTCTGACATGATCTCGCGTTTACGAAAAAGTCTCAAGTGGAGAGTAAGAACCTCTTCCCCTGAGCCGTTTGGGACACGGTGCTAACCCTGGGCACTGTGCTGTCCTTGTTCAGGGAGCAAGGACATTCTCCCAAGGCCACAGGGTCTGTGCTTCTCAGCTGGCTCCGGACCCCGCCACCCTGGCACTCAGGAAGGTGGCGTTCCCAAATGACACCACAGCGTCCACTCCTGTGAGTCACGTTGAAACGCTGGGGGTGCGTGGGTCCTGGACTGTGCCGCGTGGCCTGGACGGGTGGCAGGGCCAGGCTCCTACAAGGCCGGTAGACCTCAACGTGGCCCAGGCCCATGAGCAAACGCGGTCCCCGTTACGTGGGGAGGTGGCGTAGGAGATGGCCCCCAGGCCACCACACCACTCTGCCCCCACCGGCCCCCGCACTGCCTCTCAGGGACTTGGGTCACTCAGAGTGGCATGATGGCGCCCAGAGCAGGCCCTGCTGGACCCTTCACCGGGTCCTCTGGAACCACCCCGAGGAGAGGCAGGCGGCTGCTTCCCTTGTGCACGTGAGGGACCTGAGGGACGGTGACTGACCCACGGCTCTGCAGCTGAGGAGCCCGGGATCAGGCTGGAAGCCATCCCCCGGCTGCCCCTGTCCCCAGCTGGTCGCCACCGTGGACACTCCACGCTGAAGTGGTCCTCCAGGGCCGCCCACAGGCCAGAGCATCCTCCCAGCGCCCAGGGTCGCGGGCACTCTGCCTGGGGCCAAGGGCTCCTCTCCGGGCCTCGTTACCCCCAGCTCGGAACTGAGCCCCTGCTGGCCTGAGTCCTGCCCTCCTGTGAGTCCAGGAAGGGTGGGCAGGGCCCAGCCGTGTCTGGACACAGAGAGGAAGCTCAGTCCCCGGACCAGGGCTTCCTGTCCTGGGTCAGGTGCTGCGCTCAGTGCCACAGGCCCTAGCAAGACGGACACATCCTCAGACTTGAGACGTCCATGGGCCTCGCACCCGCGGAGGGAAGGCTGGACACCAGCCTGCTTGGACGCAGGGTCCGCACCATGCGCCTCGGCTAGCAGGGCATGGAGGGGCACTGGGTGTGCCCATGGGGGAAGCTGGGAAGGTGACCTCGAGACTGGCCGAGGCCCTGCGTGAGGCAGGGGTGAGCCTGGAGATCTGGGAGGCATGGGGGCCAGCACGGGTCAGCGCAAGCCCTGGGGTTTTCTGGGGCCACAAGGCCGCTGCAGGCTTTGAACAGAGCAGGGCCTGGGTGACAGGGCTCTGCAGATGCCCCTGGTGTGTTAGAGCAGAGAGGGGCCAGCAGGGGCAGGAAGAGCAGCCGAGGGGACAGTTCCTGGACTGCTGAGGTGTGGTGGCCCCTGTGTGCTTGGAAGGCAGAGCCCCAAGACCCCTGGCTGCTGAGCCTCGAGAGGAGGTGGGGTGCCGGCCATCTCCACCTGGACGCTGGAAGTGTGAGGGCTGGCTGGCTGTGTGGGCCTGGTGTTCCCTGCTGGGCCAAGAGGTGCCGCAGGCGGGATTCTCCAGCAGGAGCACAAGGCCTCCCGCCCCACAGAGCCCTCCTGGAGGAGACTGCACCCCAAGCTCCGAGTCGGGGCTGGGTCCTCCTGTCTTGTCCCCCAGAGGCAGCAATCTGAGACTAGCAGAGGTGATCCTGGGGGACGGGACAGGAGAAGCAGTGAGAGAACATACAGACTCGCTCCACACGGGCCAAAGCCTGTATGGACAAAGGCTCCTGGTTGAGGTGATAACACACAAGACCAGCCCCTGGCCCTGGTGGGCAGCAGCTGGCCCAGAGACAGGGCAGGAGCAGGTACTCACAGCAGCCCTGAAGCACAGAGAGGACCCCCAGGCAAATGTGCAGGTGCTCTGCGGGGCTGGCGAGGGACACAGGGTGTGGCTGGTGCCCTGGCCTGGAGGCCAGGGCCCAGAGCTCAGCCTGGTCTGTCCAGTGTGGGATCCACACCTCACTGCCAGTGAGTGGCCTTGGGCCCTGATTGCATCACCCAGGCCCCCCAGCAGGTCCCTGATGCAAATGACTGTCACCTTGCCACGTGGCCTGGCCTGACCTAGCTGGACTCTGCCCGCCCAGGCCACCTGGCCCCCCGCCCACTTCTGCCCTGCACTGCTGGTGGCCCCCAGCCAGCCAGCCACGTCTCGGCGTCTCCCTGAGCCTCTGTGGGTTTGAGAGCCATGTGGCATCACTGAGCCCGGGGCCTCTGGCTGCCGCCTGGCCACTCCTGCTCCTGCGCTGCAGGCCTGGCTGTCCATGTGTTTGTTCGTGGGTCGGGATCTCACCAGCTTGGTCTTGAACTCCTGGGCTCAAGCGACACTTCGCCTCAGCCTCGAGTCATGGGACCACGGGGGTGAGCCGGGCGCGGCTGGGGTACCTGTTTTTTCACATGAAATCAGGATGAGCCTGAAACTTGGCCAAGCTCAACCAGCAGCATCTCCTTCGTTTGGTTTTTGCTTTTGTTTTTTTCTTCCTTTCTCTTTTTGGCACCAGGGATTTAACCCAAGGGCACTTTACCCCTGAACCATGTCCTCAGCCCGTTTTATTTTATTATTCTTTAATTTGTGTGGTGGGGGGGTGAGGGTGCTGGGGATCAAACCCAAGCCTCACCTTTTAATTTCATTTTGAGACAGGGTCTCACCCATTTGCCCAGACTGTCCTGGAACTTTTTTTTTTGTACCGGGGATTGAACTCAGGGGCTCTCGACCACTGAGCCACATCCCCAGCCCTATTTTGTGTTTTATGTAGAGACAGGGTCTCACTGAGTTGCTTAGCGCCTCGCCGTTGCTGAGGCTGGCTTTGAACTCGTGATTCTCCTGTCTCAGCCTCCCTAAGTGCTGGGATTACAGGAGTGCACCACCGCGCTTGGCTCTGTCCTGAAACTTGCAGTCCTCCTGCCTCAGCCTCTTGAGTCTCTGGGATCACAGGCTTGCGCCACTGCACCTGGCCAAAATTCCATTATTATTTTTTTTTAAATTTTTTTTAGTTGTTGATAGATTTTTATTTTATTCATTTATTATTTATATGTGGTGCTGAGGACCAAACCCAGGACCTTACACATGCGAGGCAAGCGCTCTACCACTGAGCTATAGCCCTAGCCCCGCCATTATTTTTCATAATAGGTAATAGCAGGGCCGGGGGAGCAGCTCAGTGGTGAGACACTTGCGTCCAGGGCATGAGGCCTTGGTTTCTTCTCAGTATAGCAAAAGTAAATGAATGAATGAATAAATAAATAAATTCCTTAAAGACACACAGGTTGAGCCGGGCGCGGTGGCTCAAGCCTGTAATCCCAGCACTTAGGGAGGCTGAGACAGGAGAATCACTAGTTCAAAGCCAGCCTCAGCAATGGCGAGGTGCTAAGCAACTCAGTGAGACCCTGTCTCTACATAAAACACAAAATAGGGCTGGGGATGTGGCTCAGTGGTCGAGTGCCCCTGAGTTCAATCTCCAGTACCAAAAAAAAACACACAGGTTGGGTTAGGAATATAGCTCCACGGTAGGGTGCTGTTTTGTTTTTAACCAGGAATTGAACCCAGGGGTGGTTAACCACTGAGCCACATCCCAGCTTCCCCCCCTTTTTAATAGCTTATTTAGAGAGTTTCTTCGGGCCTCACTAGGTACCTGAGGCTGGCCTTGAACTCATGATCCTTCTGCCTCGGTCTCCCAAGTGGCTGGGTTTACAGAGTGCTCCACCATGCCAGGCCGGCAGGGTGCCTTCCTAGCATGGGCCAGCTTCTGGGTTCGATCCCCAGTACCAGAAACAAAAACTAACAAAACAAAACAAATGTATATAACCAGGAAACCCCAGGTGTGAGCTGTCCCGAGTCTGTCCTCAGGTCGGGGGTGGGGGGTGTGCTCCCGGGGTGGAGCATCTCCAAACAGCTCCAGGCCGGGTCCTCTGGTTCTGTCACCAGCACTACAACAAATCAACTAGAAGAGGTGTGCTTCCATTCTGTCCCCCAGTGTCAGCTGGCCTCCACCACTCGAAATGAAGAGGACATTTCCCAGAGTCCCTGGCCGCTCTCCAGCACGTGCCGGAGCTCTGGACTGTGTGGAATTCAGCAAAACGATCTCATAGGGAAGGGCATTCAGTTCTCCTTCACCTTCCTCCTTCCCGTGCCTGGAATGTGGTCGTGATGGTTGGAATGGGAGCAGCTGCCCTGGGCAACAGGGCAGAGCCTCATGTAGATTGTGGACAAGGAGGAAACTGATCAGGGCTGCCGGTGGCCCTGGAGTGAGAACCAGCCCTGGAGTGCCAACATTTTCATGAGGATGAAATAAAATCGTCCAGCCACTGTTATTTTGGGATTCTTATCTCTTCTAGCCAGCTGCATACACAGGGCACGCAGGGTGGAGAGGCCTCCCTCCCTCCCCATCCGCCTCCAGTCTCAAGGCAGCAGGGCAGCGTAGCCCTGCCTGAGGGCCCAGCCTCTCCAACGCGGAGGCAGGAGCATTGCTCGTTACAGGCCAGCCTGAGCAGTAGAGAGACCGTGTTTCAGAATAAAATTAGAAAGTGCTGGGTGCAGCTCAGTGGTAGAGCACCCCTGGGTCCCGTCCCCAGCACCATAAAGGGAAGAAATCTACCTTGGGCTGGGGTCGCTGCAGCCCTCAGCTACTGTACCTGGGGCGGGTGTTCCACCCCAATCGGTAACCAACACTCGCCAGCAGCCTTGCCACAAGGCCCAGCCAGGGTCCAGCCAGGGTCGAGCAAGGCCCACAGGTGCCGACCGACCGTGCACCGTCCACCTACAGATGAGTGGAAAAGAAAACGTGGCCAGGGCTCAGCCTGGTGCCACTGTCATCCAGCCGGGGCGACTTAGGGAGGCTCTGCCTGCAATGGAAACAGGAAGGGCTGGGAGTGTTTCAGGTAGAGACCTTTGCCTAGCAGGAGTGAGGCCCTGGGTTCCATCCTCCTCCGGGTAAGCAGCGAGGATGAAATCAGACCCTTCCTTTCACAGCTCCTTTGCGAGGCAGAAACATGATGCGTTAAGATTTGTTACTGGAGGAGGCTGGAGGCCGGGGGTCCATATCACACCAACTGAAAGTGGTCTGTTCGCGGCAGTAACCTCTCTAGTCCTGGTTTCTCTGAAGGTCAGATACTTTCAGCTTGGTGACGAAACTTCAGCGTGAGTGACTCCAATTTGATCCTTAGCCTTGTCTATGCAGAACAGTGGCCTTCTGAGAATTAGGAGGTAGGAGGGTCTTTTTTCTCTTTTTGGAGATTGAACCCAAAGGTGCTTTACCATTGAGCTACATCTCCAGCCCTTTTTATTTATTCTGAGACAGGGTTTTCCTAAGTTGCTGAGGCTGGTCTTGAATTTGCAATCCTCCTGCCTCAGCCTCCTGAGTCTCTTGGATCATAGGAACCCAGGGCCTTGTGCCCCCAAGCCAGTGCTTTACCATGGAACCACCCATCCTAAACTGCCCCCTCTGGCTGAGATACATTTTAAATGCTCCCTGCTGGCAATTCCAAGTTTCCCCTCCCACCTTGGTGCGCCTCTGTGCCTGTGGGTCTAGCCTCCTTTGGTGTCCTAAGTCTAGACGTGGGTCTGGCCCCTGGAGTGTTAGTGAGCCACAGTCCCCCGTCCATGGGCAACTCCAGGAGCTCTACTTGTTACCAAAATCTTGGTCCATGTCCCTGATGCCAATCCAATAACAAGGACACGGTTTTGAGAAAAAGGAAAAAGGTTTATTGCTTTGCTAGTAAAGGAGAGACACAGGGGACTCGTCCCAGAGGCTGTGATTCTGCCCATCAGGGGGAACAGGGGACTTTAAGGCCACATACCATGGGTTCAGGTTGCAATTCACTTGTTAATTGTGGAGACTGTCACTTCTGAGATCTGCTGCCATCCCCAAAGTCTGGATTATTTTGTTTCTGTGGTGGGTGTGTGCTCAAGGACAGATAATGCTACCCAGGATGGGGAAGAAAGGTGACCCTGCTTCCCCTGAGATTAGGGAGGGGGAGAGATTAGGGAGGAGCCTGGAGAGGGAGAGAAAGGAACTTGTCCATTAAAAAATAAGCCGCAGTGGCGGAGCCGCAGGGCTGATTCCCAGCAGAGTGGACGAATCCCTGCTACACACTCACTGGACGCCACCGCAGAGAAGTCGGGAACCTGATGCAGAGTAGCAAACTGAGTCTGGAAATAGGGGAGACACCCATGTTGCCAAAACCTTTGTCCTTGTCCCCGGTGCTAATCCAATAACGAGGACATGGGTTTGAGAAAATAGGAAAGGGAAGTCTTATTGTTTTGCTAGCAAAGGAGAAACTTGGGGGACTCTTGTCCCAGAGGCTGTGATTCTGCCCATCAGCAGGGACAGGGGTTTTATAGGGAGGTGATTCAGAGAAAATGAGATTAGGGAGGAGAGATCAGGAAGGAGAAGATCAGGGAAAAGAAGGTCAAAGAGGAGGAGGTTAGGAAGATCTGGGAAAAGAAGACTGGGGAAAAGAAAAAACACGTAAGTTTCGAAGCCACAAGGGATATAGTCAAAGCATCAAATGAACCCCTGTTAGAGTCACACCCTGCCAGGGAGAGACCCGGCCTCAGCGGGGCGTCCCCAGGCCCTGGCAGGAGCTGGGATTAGCTCCTCAGGGTTGGAGGGCCTGGTGTGTTGTGGAGAACCTCCCACAGAGGTGACTACTTTTACCTAACCCTCCAGAATTTTCACTGTCTCTTATCCATTCCTTCACCCTGGTGTGGGAGCGGAGGTGCAGAGAACGCGCCCTGCCCCACCACTGTGCCTGGAGGGCGCTCGGCTGTGACTCCAGGCTCTCTAACCACTGAACTACACCCCAGTCCTATTGTATTTTATGCAGAGACAGGGCCTCATTGAGTTGCTTAGCGCCTCGCCATTGCTGAGGCTGGCTTTGAACTCGCGATTCTCCTGCCTCAGCCTCCCTAAGTGCTGGGATTACAGGTGTGCACCACCAGGCCCGGCTCCTGTTTCAGTTTTTGAAAATTACACTAACAAAATCCCAGAGATGACTCTGGAGGCTGAGGCAGGAATATCTCAGGTTTGAGAACAGCTTCTGCAATTTAGTGAGACCCTGTCTCAAAATAAAATAAGAGGCCTGGGGGCATATAGGTAGAGTGCAAATGCAGAGGTTGAGTGATTATCTAGCGTGTCCAGGGCCCTGGCTTCAACCTCCAGTGCTGCAAAAAACAAAAACAAAAGAGAATCTTGCTCCCTCAGAGGGTCCAGTAACTTCCAAATGCCACCCTGACCCTCCTACCCTCTTGGCCCTCTTTCATTGAGCTTAGGGCAGAAATCTCCCAGGCGTGGCCCCTCAGCTGGGTGGGTGGCCCTCACCAGCTGCTCTGTTCTGGATTCTTACCACCTGTCCTCCATACTTGCCCCCAGTCGCAATTTTACCAGGTAGCTCTTGAGGGTAGGGACTCTATCTCCCCTGGGGACAGCCTGGCACTTAGCTCGCAGTGTCTACTTATAGTAGGTGTTCAATAAACACTCACTGAATAAAGGAGGGAAGGAATGCAGACACAGGGAATGCTATGGCTGACCATGCGTGGGGAGACACTTTCATGTGGAAAACACAAGTGCTGGGCCACTGGAACCTCTGTTCCTTTCAGCCCTGGTGCCTCTGGCCTCTGCCCAGGGTGGAGAACCCTGTGTGCTGGGGCCTGGAATGTGAACTGAGTAAGGCGAAGGGATTCCGGGAATGACCACATGGGGTTCCTCCCAGAGCATCAGGCCACTGGACAGTCAGGCTGTCTTCAGCAGCCAGGAGAGGTCCTGGCCCGAGTCTGCCGCCTGGAACTAGGTGTCCCTGTTTCCAGAGGCTGAGGGTGGGGAGGCCTGTTCAGAGTCAAGTGTTTGCAGGGGACCACGTGCATGTGAGGAGAGCAATTCGCAGAAGGCCTGGTGTGTGGAACAGGAAGGACTGCCCCTCTGCCTCCCAGAGCAGCCCTGCCCAGGGCTTCCTCACGGAACCCTGGCTGCTTTCTTGTCCTTTCCTCCTTCTTTCCCGCCTTTCCTTAGCACTGGGGACTGAACCCAGGGGTGCTCTACCACTGAAGTACATCCACAGCCCCCTCCCTTTTTCTTGAGACAAGGCCTTGCTAAATTGTCCAGGCTGGCCTGAAGCTTGTGACCCTCCTGCCTCAGCCTCCTAAGTTGCTGGGATCACAGGTCTGGTCTCGCCACCACACATACACAAAACCTCTCCACCAGCCTCAGCATTGCAGATGGTAGCATAGCACCTCTTCTGCCACCTTGTTTCCACTCAGAAGTTTGTAGAACTTTACACTTGAGCACTTAGATACTAACACTGCTCTGCAGGACAGATGCACCAGGATTCGTCTAACTTTTCCTGGGTTTAGATGCCAACCATTTTGGCTTATGAGCTGACATTATGGGATGCAGCTTTACTTATTATTTTTTGCACTGGGGATCAAACCCAAGGCCTCAAGCATGCAAGGCACCACTGGGCTACATCCGGCTCCTGGGAGGAAAGCGCAGAACGTTCTTCCTCTGTCCAGTTCCCAGTTCTCAGGTTCATATGCCACATCCCAGGTAGAAACAGGACTGGGCAGCCACAGGACTGCAAAGACATGGCACACAGGGCAAGGCCCGGACGAGTGAAACCCTATCCCGCCTAGGCTGGGTCCCTCGGTAGCTCCAACCCATACCCGGCTCCCACACGACGGCCCCGCCCGCATCTCCACCCCACCAGCCACCAGGTCCAGGGCCAGATAGGTCCCGCCCCGTGATGTCCCGCCCCCTTGTGTCCCCGCCCATTCCCCATCAGCTCCACTGCTCATAGGTTCGGGCCCGGAAGACCCCGCCCCTATCCACGCCCCGTAGGTTCCACCCCCTCGTGTCCCCGCCCATTCGCCATCAGCTCCACTGCTCATAGGTCCCGGCCCCGCCTCTCCGCGCCCCGCCCCGCCCCTCCAGTCTTTAGCTCCCTGAAGGCCCGCCCCCGCCGCCAGGCCCCGCCCCTCCTACCCCGCCCCCGCCAGGCCCCGCCTCCGCGCAGTGCGGCTGCGCGGGCGTCCCAGGTTCCGAGGCCCGGGCTCCGCGGCTCTTTTGTTTCTCCGCCGAGGCCGGAGCCGCAGTCTACGCCGGAGCGCAGTCGGGGCCCGAGTCGGAGCCGGGCCCGCGTCGGAGTCGGAGTCGGTTCGGATTGCCAGCGTCGCGAGGGCTCCGCGGAGGACGCGAAGGGAGCGCGCCGCTCGGCCCGCGGCCCGCGGGGCTGGGACCCGGCCCGGGCCTGCCCGATGGGGCGCGCGGCCCCGGCGATGCGCCCGCGCCCGGCCCCGCGCCCCCGGCCCCGCGCGCGCGTTCGGGCCGCGGCCCGCGCCTCCGCCTGAGCCCCGCGCGCCCCGGCCCGCCGCCCCGCGGCCCGCTCCCGCGGCCCGCGCTCGCCATGGAGCCCGGCCGCGGCGGCACCGAGACCGTGGGCAGGTTCGAGTTCTCCCGCAAGGACCTGATCGGGCACGGCGCCTTCGCGGTGGTCTTCAAGGGCCGCCACCGCGAGGTGGGTAGGCGCCCGCGGGCCGCGGCGGGCCCCAGCTCGGGACCCCACTCGGAACCCAGTCCCGGACCCCAGCTCCAGAAGCCCGCCCAGGACCGCAGTCTGGGACCCCAGCCCTGCAGACCCACTCGGAACCCTAATTTGGGGACCCCACCTCCAGAAACCCACCCTGAGAGCTCTACAAGAGCCCTACCCAGGCTGCCTCAGAGACCCCTACTCTGGGATCTCATGCGAGTCACCCTGGGCCATCTTTGTGTCCCCAGCCTGGGGGCAACCCTCAGGGTGGCTGTATCTCTGAAGGTCCCTGCTTGGTTTTCAGAAGCACGATCTGGAGGTCGCAGTCAAGTGCATTAACAAGAAGAATCTGGCCAAGTCCCAGACGCTGCTGGGGAAGGAAATAAAAATACTCAAGGTGAGCTGGCGCCTTGAAGCGGGGGGCGGGCCGGCCCTTGCCCACTCCTGAGAAACTTGGGTTTCCGTCCTAGGAACTGAAGCACGAAAACATTGTGGCCTTGTATGACTTTCAGGTAAGGCCTTTGGCGGCTGTGGGGGTGGGGAAGGGGTGATGCCACCGTCCCAGGCCCTGGACCTCTGGTGGGTAGTGGATGGTCTATGCCAGCACCTCTGTGTGGGTGGAGGGAGCTGGGCATTGAGTTGGAGGTGATCTGCGCAGCTCTGAGGCTTCACTTGCGCCCTGGAGACCCCATCTCTTGCCTAGTGGGGCCTGGCTTCCTTTGGGTATGGAGAGCCTCCAGCTAGTCGGACAGCCTGCCCGAGGGGACCACCAGGGCTGCGGTGTCCTGACCGTGTGGGGATCACTCCTCCCACTGCCTCCCCTCTGGTCTGACCCAGTGGCCCTAGCTGAGTCTGGTGACCCTGGCAGGCCCACCTGTCTGGCTGGCTGGGTGTTTGTTGACATTGCCGGGTGGCCTGCTATTGGCCAGTCTTTCCCTGCGTCAGAGGCCGGGAGGGGGAGGGGCCGCAGGAGGTTCCTTTTCGCTGGCAGTTGGGGCTGAGCCTACTGAACCCGAGCAGCCAGAGGCCAAGCCAGGCCTAGCTGGCCCCTGCTGACTAGCCAGTTTCCCATGCTGTCCCCCAGGCCCCTGTGTCCGCGTTTGCAGGGTTTGGGGTCCATGGATGCCTGGCTTGGGAACCAGGACCCAGGACCTAGGTGTGGGTCTGCGGGGCGAAGTGCTGACTAATGGTTTTGAAACCTGTTTACCGAGGCCACGGGACCAGCCCTGACTGAGGGAAGTTCCCAGGAGGCGGTGATGTTTTGGTGGCCGCCTCCTTCCTCCTCCCTCTTGTTGTCTGTTTTGCTGTGGCCTTGGGGGCTGTGACACATTGTGATGTGTGGGCAGGGCCCAGGTCCAGGGTGGCAGGGATACCTGGAAAGCCAGGGAGACGTTGTGTTCTTGGTCCAGGACGACCCCCCTCACCCCCATTTTCCTTTATTTTTTCTTCCCTGAGTCCAGACGCTTTTTCTTCATCCTCTCCCTTCCTCCATCTCTCCTCCGGCCAGGTTCTTAAGCCTGTCCTCAGGGCCACACTGCTAGGGGTGCTCTTCAGCCCAAGCCCTGGTGAGGGACCTACGGCAGAGTTGATGGCTTGTCCTAAACAGACCCCTCTGACCCACAGCACTCTGCTCCCCACCAGGCCCCTGCATTCCTGTGCCTGAGTGTGTCTAGTTGGGCCCACTGGGACTGGGCAGCCGTGGGCTGGACTGCAGGTTCCCCAGCAGTGTCTGCAACTCCCTGGAGTGCCCAGGGCTGGCAGCACCCCCGACTCTGCCCTGGTCCCTGCTCTGTCCAAGTTGGACCACACGTCCCATGGTGGCATATGCCACTTCCTCCAAGGGTGGCAGTACTGTGGCGTCCTCTGCCCAGAGGAAGTGCTGAGAAATGCCAGTGGTAGCCTCTCCTGTGCTGCAGCTCCACCCACTCTGGCCCACAGTGCAGGCTGTTCCCTTGCACCAGTAAGAATTCTGTTAGAAACAGACACCAGGACCAGGAGAAAACAACTTGATTTTATGAATCTTTTTTTGTTTTTCGCTGACCTGGATTGGACCCAGGGCCTCTTGCACGTAAGGCAAGTCCTCTACCACTGAGCCACCCTCCCAGCTTTTAAAAATAGGTAGTAACTGGCTGTGGTGGCACAGGCCTGAAATCTCAAGTTCAAGGCCAATCTGGCAACTTTGCAAGGCCCTGTCTCCAAAAAGATTGGGATGTAGCTCTGTGGTAAAGTGCCCCTGGGTTCAATCCCCTGTACTACAAGGAGGGGAAAAAAAGTAATGATTTGGCTTTTGAAGTCCTAAAACACTGCAGATGGGAATATGGTGAAAGGTCATTCTCCCATCTCTGTCCAGATGTAGTCCCACTGTCTTCTGCTGTAAGTGCCCACCGTGGTTGTTTCCAGGCCTCTGCAGGTGGATGTGGTTCTTCCCCAGTACAAGACCCTACCCTTCACTGATTTTTTTTTTTTTTTAATTTGAAGTCTGTTGGAGGTGGCTGGAAGGTTCTGTGACTTATTATGCACGATGGTCTTAGTCCATATCAGAGAATGATGCCTTGGCCCTGGCTACAGTGATCACCTGTACTCTCAGTGGTTTGGAGCTGGACTGCCACAGTTGGACAGGCTCCGGTCTGGCTCTTCCTGGCATGTGGTTGTGAGTCCTAGGGCAGGCGTCCTAACCTGGGCTGTCAAGTCTGTGAGCTTGGGGGTGTTGCCTGCGGTCATTGTTGTGCCTGTGGGCCTGTGCAGCCATGGTACCGTGACCTGATGTTGCGTATTGGTTTTGCCAGCCTCCTGCTGATGGACGCATGGCTATTCCGGGCTTCTGGTGCATCAAAACGTGGTCATGACGGCCCTTGGACTTTCGCTGCTTGTACATCTGTGGGACGAATTCCTAGAAGTAGAATCCCTGGCAAGAGGCTTGTGCGTTTTCAGTTTGGGTAGCTGGTGCCAGGTTGCCCTCCAGAGAGGCAGTACCAGTGGTCACTCAGCAGGCTGGCTTCTGAGTCTTTGCCTGAAATTGGCTCCCAGATGGCCTGGCTGGGCAGACCTGGACGGGGTGTCTCCGTGGCTCTGTTTTCCTGTGCTGGGCGGGAGGCTCCGTGTCTCCTGAATGCTGGGAAGAGCGTCCCTTGGCAGATGTTTGCAGCCGGCTCCTGATCCTCTTCCCAAGCTGGATGGGACCGTGGTTGGTTAGTGGTGTGGACCCCATGCTGCCTTCTTCTGAGTCCTATCTATTCTGGTTGCTCACCTGAGACCTCGGTCAGATGGGCTCGTGGTGCCTGTTTTGATGTGAAGTAGGAAGGTAGCCTTGGTGACAACTTGAGTTAGCCCAGGGCTAAGAACGGTGTCTGCCGAGTAGTAAGTGTGTGAATGTTACTGTTGATCTGTGGGAGCTCTTTAAATAGTAAGAAAACTGGTTCTTTTGTGATAGGTTGCGAATAGTTCTCCTAGGTTCTTTCTTTTCTTTTTTTCTTTTTGCTGTGTTAGGCAAGCCCTCTACCACTGAACAAGTCCCCCAATTCGTTTTTTTCTTGTTTATGAGGTTATTTTGTTTTTGGTATGTTGGTGGGGTTGTTTTCTTTGTTCTTTTTTAAAAATATTTTTTAGTTGTAGATGGACACAATCCCTTTTTTAATTTTATTTATTTTTTGGTACTGGAGATTGAACTCAGGGGCACTCGACCACTGAGCCACATCCCCAGCTCTATTTTGTGTTTTATGTAGAGACAGGGTCTCACTGAGTTGCTTAGCACCTCGCTGTTGCTGAGGCTGGCTTTGAACTCACGATTCTCCTGTCTCAGCCTCCCTAAGTGCTGGGATTACAGGCTTGAGCCACCACGCCCAGCTCAATCCCTTTTTTAAAAATGTGTTTTTATGTGGTGCTGAGGACTGAACTCAGTGCCTCACATGTGCGAGGCAGGCACTCTGCTGCTGAGCTGCACTCCCAGCCCACATGGGGTTTTTTTGTTGTTGTTTTTGTGCAGTGCTAGGGATGAAACTCAACTTCTAGGCAAGTGCTGTACCACTGAGATATACCTCTAGTGCCCTGCTGCGGTGTTTTTTGGTTGGTTGGTTTTGCTATACAAAATGGTAGCATCAGCGGCTGAGGAGGCTGAGGCTGGGGGATTGCAAATTCAAGGCCAGCCTCAGCAACTTAGAAAGGCACCTTAGCAAGACCCAGTTTCAAAATGAAAAATTAAAAAGTTGGGGATGTGGCTCAGTGGTCGAGTGCCTTTGAGTTCAACCCTTGATAACCCCCACCCCCCAAAAATAGCATCAGGCCTGGAAGTTGTGTAGCTTGAATTTCGCTGTGTTCTTTCTTTTTTGTGGTGGTGGCGCTGGAGACAGAACCCAGGGCCTGTGTGTACTAGGTAAGCACTATGCCACCGAGCCACACCTCAGCACCTGTGCTCTTGCCTGAGTCTAGACTTGAGGCAGCTGGAGCTCCTGGCATCTGTGCTGAGGGCAGGAGTAGACTCTGCCTCATCCCACTGTGGTGTGCACTGACTGGCCTTGTTCGTGTTCCAGGAGAGAGGGTGCTGCTGGAGTCGGGGTGTGGGGCTGTAGACTCGGGTTGGCACTTGCCAGTGTGCTTTGGAGAGGGTGGCAGCCGTGGAACTTGCTGATGGTGACCTTCTGAGGCCAGCATGCCGTCTGTCCAGTTCTCTGCAGCCAGACACCTTTCTGGGTTGCCCAGTTGTGACTCACTGAGCCCTGCAGACAGACCCCGCTTCCCGATGAACTTGCCAGTTGGGTGAGTCAGGAGCACCTGCAGCAGCAATGGGGGCTTGGCTCTGCCCCCTTCCCCAACGGCACCCTCGTGGGGACAGGGTGCAGCATCAGGGGCCCTGGTCCAGTCAGGCCTGTGATTAGGGTCCCAGGTTCCAGGCAGTTCTGCAGAATGCCTGTTTTATCAATATCCTACCAAGGGCCGCGAGAGGCAGCTGTCACATGAGACCTGAAAACCCAGGCATCATGCTTAGGAGTCGTAGGACTGGCTTTTCACTTTTTAAAAAATTTGTATTTATGTTTTGCACCAGGGATTGAACAGGGGAGCTTAACCCCTAGGCCACATCCAGGGGTTTTTTGGTTTTTTTTGTTTTTTTTGTTTTGGTTTGGAGCCAGACTGCCGCCGGTGGACAGGCTCCACCTGGCTCTTCCTGGCACGTGATTGTGAGTCCTCGGGCAGGAGTCCTAACCTGGACTGTCAAGTCTGTGAGCTTGATAGCCCAGGTGGGGTCTAAGTTGCTGAGGCTGGCCTTGAACTTGTGATCCTCCTACTTCAGCCTTCTGAGCCTCTGGGGTTATAGGCATGTGCCACTGTGCCCAGCTGAACCTGGCTCTTGACACCTACCTGTGCTGGACCCTGAGCTAGGAGTGGCGTCCCCGCCTTCTGTCACTGGTCAGGAGTCTCCTTTTCTTGGCTGTGGTGTCCCACAGTAGGGCTGCTCCCCTGTGTGTGTCGTCCCTGACTGGCAGTCTCTGTTCAGCAGTGGGCAGAACAGCTCTGACCGGTTTCAGTGTGTGCACCAATCAGCTGCTGGGTTTCGGGGACGGGTGTGTGGTCTGTCTTCCTGAGGGACCTCACTAACCCGGCAGCACTTCCTGCGTGTCTTCAGAGGGTCCTGCCCTCGGGTCAAGTCACTCAGTTCACCACAGCCAGTGAGCAGCTGTGGGTTCAGGGGCCTGCCTGGAGGTCCACATTGAGCAGAAAGAGGCCAGATGTGGGTCAGGGAGCAGGGGTGGACAGCTGCAGGAGGCTTCCCCGGGATGTGAGTGGCCTTCTTTCTTGGGGTGGAACCAGGCATATCTTCCCTTTTGGGAGCTGTCCAGAAAATGCAGCCTGGGGAGGTG
Source organism: Geosciurus inauris (assembly GCA_004024805.1). Classification (NCBI taxonomy): domain Eukaryota; kingdom Metazoa; phylum Chordata; class Mammalia; order Rodentia; family Sciuridae; genus Geosciurus; species Geosciurus inauris. The sequence continues at coordinate 47,952 of PVHX01007105.1, read as the reverse complement.
GACAGGACTTTTCTGGGCCATGGCTGTGGTTTTGCTGCCTTCTGGAACTCAGGAGGCCACCCCAAAGGACCTAAGTAGGTCAGCCCTGCCCACCACCCACCACACGAACCCAGGATCACCAGACAGAGCAGGGTTGCTGAGGGTGGGGAGCTGGGATCCTATTAAGCAAAGCACCTTAGTGCCCCAGGGGCGGGGCTGCCTCCTACGTGCCTGGTCGCCCGTGCAGCTGCCCAGGACACTGCCTCTGGGGCCAGCTCTGCCTCCTGCGGAGGGCAGCAACCCAGCTGGAGCAGGTTGGTCCTGGGGCGTTGGTGTGCTCTGCCTGTCGAAGGCTTTGTTCTATCAGCTGGCTGACTTGCTATAAAGGGATGGTAGCCATCCTGTAGGGGCAGCCCAGCAGTGTGGCAGGGGTTTGCCCTGAGGTCAGCTGAGGCTAGGCTCAGCTCCCAACCTCTCTCCCCTGTTTCTCCCCTTAAACTGATGTCACTGCCAGCTGGTGGGGTGAGAGCATGGGGTGAACCGTGAGAGCACCTCAGGGTGTGTTCTGCCTGCAGACTTGTGTGTGAGATGGGATGGGCTCCCCAAACCCGCCCTGGGAATGAGGTGGGGCCAGTGGCTCCCCCTGCCTGCAGTCTCTGGCTTTGTGTGTTGGGGCATCACTGGCCCTCTAGGTGGCCACGGGGCTGGCTGGGTGCCAGAGCCTGCCTGGCCTCTGCTCCCTGGGGAGCTTGTGAAGACCAAGTCAGGCTAAGCAGAGGCTTTGGAGGTGGAACCTGATGCCTGTTCTGGGTGGGCCCAAGGCTGGGCCAGGACAGATGAGCTGTGGCCACCAGGGTTGTGCTCTGGCTTCTGCCCCACCCCTGAAGGACCCCAGAGAGAGCTACTTCCCACGGGGATCTCCAGTAGGTGTAGGGTGGTGCTTAGGGCCAGGCCTGGGCATGCTGCTTCTGGAAGAGCCCCCAACCTGGGCTCCTGGAGGCCCTGTTGGCTTTGTGGTTTGGCCCCAGTTCTTGGCTTGCCAGGGGTGGAGGCAGAGTGGCAGGGCTGCCCTGGTAGCATTGCAGTTCCAGATGGCTCCTGGCTAGGTATTGGCACCAAGCAAGGTTGAGGATGGACACTGGAGCCAGCTCATCTGGGCTGGCCCTGCCACTCATGGCTCCAAGCACGTCTCCTGTTCAGGATCAGGCAGGCCTGGAGTCAGGGTGAGCATTGAGGAGAGGGGGCACAGAGTAGCATTGAGGAGAGGGGGCACAGAGTACAGGTCCTGTGACTGCGCACAGGCCCCAGGCACCCGTGTGGAGCCGTCTTGGGCAAAGCGGGTGGGTGTGGGGCCTGAGCTGGTCTGGAGCCTGGGGCTACCTGGGTCCTGGGCCTGGGAGTACCTCTGGGAGAGGCTAGGCAGGGGCTAGGCAGGGGCTGGGCCAGGGTGGGTGGGAAGGGGGATGGAGAGGAGGCTGGAGAGGTGGTACCCCATAGCCCTGTGGCTGCTGTGAGTCCCAGGGACAGCCATCAAGGTTTCAGGGAGCTGTGAGGGCAGGCCAGCACGGCCGGGTAGTGTGGTGGCTGGAGGGGCCTCCAGGAGGGCAGGCCTTTTAGCGTGCCCTCTGCGAACCCTGATGGGCTAGGCCAGGGGCCTGTAGGTATGGGAGCTGTGGTCCCTAGCACTGCACAGAGGCTGTTGGGGAGAGGCAGGGCTGGGGGAGGGCCCTGGCCAGAATGGGCAGCAGATGGTATGGATGCAGGGGCCGGAGCTCCTGCCGTGTGGCGTGCAGAGCATCTCCTGGCATCAGGAGCCTGTCTTTATGGAGAGGCAGGAGGCTGCCATTGTGTCTCATAGCTCCCCCAGTGGGAGAGGGGCAGCAGGACTTCTAGTGGCTTCTGTCCCTGCAATCCTGAGTGAGCAGCTTGGGAATATGCCCCCTCCCATACCTGCATCTGTCCCCGTCACTGTCCCTGCTTGCTGAGTGAGTTTGAGCTCTGCTGAGTCCCATCCTAAGAAGTGCTTCTGAGGGTGAGCGCAGGCCTGAGTCTCCCCACCGCCACCCTCTGGCAGTGTCTCACAGGGTGAGAGGCCCCACAGCCCTGTCCACTGGCTGGGATGTGGAAGCTCTCTGGAGAGGGCCTCCCCGGATGGCCAGGAGCGGGGATGGGTGCTGCAGCTGCTGCACCTGTTTCTGGGTTTTACCTTTTGTCCTGGTCCTCTCTTTTTGTCAGGTGGTTAGAACCGTGGGCTGTCCCTTCGTATGTTCCTGTCTGGCTTGGTCCCCGACTGTCCCTCCATCCTGTCCTTGTCCCTCTGTCTTGGTCACTGTTCTGTCTCTTGTCTCTCTGGCCCTGTTCTTGTGGTCTGCTGCAGTTAGGGACTCTGAACCCATCTGTCCGTGCTCTTTCCCCCTTAGCTGGCCTAGGAAGATCAGGTGGGAGGCAGGCCAGTACCAGGGCTTCCTGTCTCTCTCCTGGGCTGGGACAGGGACGTGGGGAGCAGGGTGCACAGGCCTGCACTGTGGACAGTCCCCTTTGTCATGAGTCCTCCTTACGGAGCCACGCTACCTGCACAGCTTGGCATGCAGGGGCAGGACTTGTCTGAGCTGTGCTTTGGCCACCCTGAGTACACCCCACCCCTGCAGCTCTGGGGCTTGGGGTGTCATTCCCCAGGGCTGCGTTTGTACCCTGGGTGTCTCAGCAGCTTTGAGTCCATCCCTAGGAGTGTATGGTTGCAGGCCTGGGCCTCCCAGGGGTCGGTTGGCTGAGCAGGTGTCAGGGATACTTGGTCCTGCCAAGTGGGGACAGGGCATGTCTGAGGGCATGCTTGGGGTCTGGGTTGACAGGTGGTAGCTGGCTGCTGAGGCCAGTCAGAGTGGCCTGGGGTTAGTGTGTGCTCAGCCTTAGCAGGCTTCTGAAAAGCACTTGGCCAGCCCCCACCGTGGAGCTTTGGACTCAGGAGTGCACCCCCTTTGCCTCCTACTTTGCAGCTGGGCGTGCTCGCTGGAGTCGTGGTGGAGCAGGGTGTGGGTTCCTCCCAAGGCCCCTGGGAGCCCTGTCTTTGTCATCCGGCCTCAGGCGCAGAGTGGAGAGGCTGGTGGTGGCAAGGCTGGCCCTAGTCCCCAGGGCCCAGCTCTGCTCTGCTCCTGAGCACCAGTGCAATCCTGCTCTTCTATGGGCAGGGCGGCTTGCCTCAGGGAAGGAGTGCCCCTATGCAGAGTCTCAGGGTAGTTAAGATGGAGTCTGCCTGGCTTGGCTGCCCCCTGGTCCCTGAACTTGTCCAGGAACTGGCTGAGCAGTGGTTGAGTCTGGTGGGGTAGCATGGCTTCAGGCCAGGTGCTGGTTGTCCACTGGTTATCAGGTACACCAGGCTGGGCTGCTGCAGTGGGCCCTTATGTGTCCAGGGCTTGTGCCACTGGACCTGGACATGGGTCTGCATGAGCTGAGGGCCAGCCGGAAACTAGCCTGCTGGGTAGTGGGCAGACAGCTCAGGATGCCTCTGCCTGGGAGGGTCGGTCAGGGTCTGTTGCCTGGGTTCCTCCTAGCTGCTAATCTGTTGTCGTCCTTGATTCCAGAGCCTAAGGGTCAAGGTCAGCCTGCACCCAGGCCTTGGCCCTTCCCACTAGAGGCTCATATTGGCCAGGAGTTACCATTCATGCTGAGCCCTGTCAGACTCAGGGACAGGGCCCTTCCCCTGATAGAAGCCTTTGGTCCTAGGTCCACATCCTAACCCAGGCTCCCCTCTTCTCTGCTGTTACTGTCACTCAAACCCATGTTCAAGCTACAGAACAAGCAAACAAGCCCCTCCAGAGTCCACTTGGCTATAGGCATCCCATCCTGAGCCTGTGGAGCAGCCTAGGGCTGGCCGTCACTGAAACCCCATGGACACTTGGAGCTTGAGGGTGCCAGTGGTCCTCAGAGCTGAGCCCCGGTGGGAGCGGCTGGCGCCTCTGTCTCAGCACTCTCTCTCTTTCACAGGAAGTGGCCAATTCCGTCTACCTGGTCATGGAGGTGAGTCCCTGTGGGGCCAGGTTGAGCTTGGAGTGAGGCAGTCCCTTGTCACCAGGACCAGAGCCTCCACGTATTGGTGGACTGATGCCACAGCACTGGGAGCCACAGGAAGGGGGGTGGTGGGTCTGGGGTGGTGAGGTCCCCAGCAGGGGTTTTGGTGTGGGTGGGGTGCGTGGGCTGCAGACCGGGTGGGCCTGTCCTGTCCTGACACGAGGCCTGGTCTCTTGCAGTACTGCAATGGCGGGGACCTGGCTGACTACCTGCACAGTGAGTAGGCACACGGCAGCAGGCCGGTGCCACCAGCTCAGGGTGGCTCAGCAGGAACTGCCCCAGGGCACAGGGGCCCGGCCATGGCAGACCACTAGGATGTCTGTCGAGTGCCTCCTGTGTGCTGGGCAGAGGCCTTGGCTAGGGTGGTCAGAGGGCTGTGCTTTCACAACAGAGGCACGTGGGGGGTGGGGGCAGTCATGGACAAGACCAGCCTAGGGGTGGAGGGGGGTGGGCTGGGGGCACTGTGGGGCCGAGGTGTGAGGCCTGTAGGTGGAAGTGTGCCTGCAGCCTCTGTCGTGACATGGCAGGGATAGTGGCTCTTGGCTTGACTGGGCTGAGCTGAGTGGCCACATGGCAGACGGTTGTGCAGAGGGGCTGGGGGCTGGTGGGGCAGGAGGGCCCCAGGTGCTGTAAGGATGGCGAGTGGTGGGTGTGACGGGCGCTGGCGGACCTAGAGCACTACCTGGAGCTCCTCAGACGCTACCGCATGCTTCTCAGGGGCTGCCCTGTGTGCAGAAGGCGGGGAGGCCGAGGAGGCTCCTGCCTAGGATGGAGGTGACACCTGTCAGTCCACTGGGCAGCTCTGACAGAAACCCTCAGACTGGGTGATTCATGAGCAGCAGGAATGCCAGCTCACAGCTGCGGAGGCTGCATGGGCCTCAGCCATTTGGCCCTCCTACATGGTGGCTTCTTGCTGAGGCCTCGCTTGGAGGAAGGAATCAATGAACTCCCCGGGCCTCTCATGAGGGCAGGAATCCCCAGGCCGGTCACAGCCCTTCCCAGTAATCCCTGTGAGGGGATGATTTCGACGTGTGGGTTTTGAAGGACGCTGGCTGGGGGCTGAGCTGGCGGAGCACACTGCAGGTGGGGAGGACTCGTCCTGGTTGACCCTGTGCCATCTGTCGGATGGGATGAGGTGCTGTGTGAGTGAGAGGCAGGCACCGAAGCCAGGGGTCTTGTGGCCCTTGGGCCACTGGCAGGGGTACAGTAGGCATTAGCTGGCAACTGGGAGGCCTGCCATGTGGCTATGCCATTCTGTCTGCCCAGTATTTGTTCCTGTCCCCATGGTTGCCACGCTGCCTGCTGGGCTGTGACCTTCAGTGATTGGGCAGTTCCTGGCTAGTGTCCAGGCTCCGCAGGTGTCAGGCCAGCCCCAGGCGCCACCTGCCTGTGAGGGGTGCAGGGTGCTCCTGCAGGGCCAGTCTGGAAGGGAACAAGGGTCCCTGTGACTTGGGCATGAGTATGGGCTCTCTGGCTTGCCACTTGTTTGTGAGGAACTGGGTGGGTAATCCTACTCCTGGGCAGAAGGGTGGGGACCCAGTTTGGATTTAACATGAGGTGAATGGTTGGTCTCTCTTGGGGGTGTCTTCCGGGGTGAGAGTGTTTGCAGGGGCTGTGAGGGTTGTCTGTGTCTCCCTGGTGTGTGTGTCTGTGTGTATCGGAAGTGTGCACGTTTAGACTGTCTGCCCTGTTGTGGGTGGTTGTCCTTACAGTCTCCTTCCTTGGGGACCTGGACACCAGTGGCCACTACCTGCTCTTGTTCCCTTCCAGGCTTGGCTGCCCTGGGACAGCAGGGCCAGGGACCTCCCTGCTGGCCCCAAGCCTGCTGCTGGTAGGGGACAGGGCCTCCTGGGACCCTGGGCAGGGTCTCAGCTCTACCTCAAGGTCACTTGCCTAGTATTCAGTTTTTAGAGCCTGCAGGGACCCTGGGGGCTCATCCTAGATCCCCTGGCCAAGCAAGCCAGGCACTTGTCTGGGGTGAGGAAGAAGCTAAAAGGCACAGATGGTCACCCATGAACAAAAAGTGGCAGCATGTGGTCAGGCGCTGAGAGCTGCCAGTGTTCGGCGACATGGAGGGGAGACCTGAGGTGGCTTGTGGGGATAAGGCCCTGCCAAGGAGCAGGCAGGCTGGAGTTGAGCAGGAAGGTGGCCCCCGAGGCTGTGGGACGAGTCTGGACTCAGCTCCTGGGCGGCATGTCCTCATGGCAGGCTCAGCCCCAGGCACCCTGGGAGTATTTTGGGTAGCGGTGGCTGGTGTCCCCTGAGCCCATATCTCCTTGCAGCCATGCGGACCCTGAGCGAGGACACCATCAGGCTCTTCCTGCAACAAATTGCAGGTGCCATGCGGCTGCTGCATAGCAAGGGCATCATCCACCGTGACCTCAAGCCCCAGAACATCCTGCTGTCGAGCCCTGGAGGGCGCCGTGCCAACCCCAGTCACATCCGTGTCAAGATCGGTGAGGCCTGAGCCCAGCTGCTCAGAATGGCGGAGGCAGGAGGGTTGCGAGTTCAAGAGCAGCCTGGGCACCTTTGTCAGACCTTGTCTCAAAGTAAAAAAGAGGGCTGGGGTCCAGTTCAGTTGTCATCCGGGGCTCAGTCCCCAGCACGCCCCAAAAGAAAGATCAGTGAGGCCTCTTGAGGGCGCCCCCTGGCTGTGGCCAGCCCAAGCTGAGCTTCCGGATGTCTCTCCCGCAGCCGACTTTGGGTTCGCCCGGTACCTCCAGAGCAACATGATGGCAGCCACACTCTGCGGCTCCCCCATGTATATGGTGCGTGGCTCCTGAACAGGGCTGGGTGGGGATGGCCCGGTCACCTGAGGCCCTTGCTGGTGCCAGCCCCTGGGTTCTGCCCTGCATGTCCAGAGCTGAGCCCTTCCAGGTGCTAGACAGCGTCAGTGCGGTAGTGCCTTTCTGCCACATCCGCTCTGGTTGGCTGGTCCTGGGCTGGTGCCTTTGTGGCACCTGCTCCCAGTCTCAGTGCTCCAGTGCTTGTCCTGTGCCCCAGCACTGACTTGTTCCCACAGGCGCCTGAAGTCATCATGTCCCAACACTATGACGGGAAGGCAGACCTGTGGAGCATTGGCACCATCGTGTACCAGTGCCTGACGGGCAAGGCCCCATTCCAGGTGAGCCAGCCCGCTGCACTGGAGGGCGAGGAGGCAGGGCTGAGTGGGGTGTGCATGGCAGCACTGCCCGCTCCAGGTGACCGCTGCCTGGCGGGCCCGGTGGCCGCAGGTGGAGTGTGTGACACAGGCGTGCAGGCTGGCCTCTGGTCCTAGCCGAGGGCCAGCTGGGGAGGGCCAGCTGGGGAGGCCCAGGCCACAGCAGAAGCAAGGCTGTGTGGGTCTCACCCCATTGTCCCACCAGGCCAGCAGCCCCCAGGACCTGCGCCTGTTCTATGAGAAAAACAAGACTCTGGTGCCCGTGTAAGTGCGCCCCCGCCCCGGGTCGGTCCGCCCAGCCCCCCGCAACCCCATTAACCTTGTGTTTTCTTGCCCACCCAGCATCCCCCGGGAGACGTCAGCACCCCTGCGGCAGCTGCTCCTGGCTCTGCTACAGCGCAACCACAAAGACCGCATGGACTTTGGTGAGTGCTGGGGGTTTGCCTCCTGAAGCCTGGCGCGGTGCCCCCGAGCCCCTCCCCACCCCCTCAGACAGCGTCCTTTGCTCCTGTGGGTCAGGTCCACCTGACTTCTTCCCCACACTGGTGTGCTCCTTTGGCACTGGCTTGGGTGGCAGGTACTGCCTATGTCTCCCTTTTCTAGCTGATAGCCTAAATCTGGGCACCCGAGCTCCTCCAGCCTCTGGGGATGGCATGAATGGGTCCCCAGGTGCCCAAGCTCCTTCCTTGGCAGGAAGGCCAGCAGACCTGGTTCTGCCTTGGGAAGCCCATCCAGTGGGTGGTGAAGCCAGGCCAGGCTGACGGGGCCATGCTGTGAGCTGGAGTCCCACCTCTGCCCAGGGGTCTGGGGGCCTGCCTGACCTACAGCCTGGGTGAGAGGCACTCCTGAGGTCTCGTTCTTCTTCCCTAGAGGAGTTTTTCCGACACCCTTTTTTGGACGCCAGTGCCTCCATCAAGAAGTGTAAGTCCCTGTGGGTCCAGAGGGGCCTCGACGTCCTCCCCAGGTTAAATTAGGTGTCCTGTGCTGGGCTGGGGACTGGGGCACAGGGAGTGGGCTTGTGCTGGGCCTTTTCTCAGGAGGGTGGGGTGACCAGGATTCCTTAGCCCTGTTGCAGCCCGGGGCTGGGTGGCAGGTGGCCATGGTGCAGAAGGGGTGTATAGGGGGTCACGTGCTGCTCACTTCAGCTACTGTCGGGATGAGCCTTCTGGGGGCTGCTGAGTGTGGGTGCAGGTCAGTGTGGGTGACTAGCTCAGGAGGCCTTGCTCACCCCGCCTCCCGCTGGTCAAAGGTCAGGGAGCAGGACCACAGTGCTGTGTTGGAGCCTGTCCAGGCCTGGGCTAGCTGACTTGGATGGCCTCGTGTAGGCCCTGTCCTCTGCACAGGGCTGAGGGGCAGAGCACTGGGAGACTGACCCATGCTCTCTCCCAGCCCCACCAGTGCCCGTGCCCTCCTACCCGAGCTCAGGGTCTGGTAGCAGCTCCAGCAGCAGCTCTGCTTCTCATCTGGCCTCCCCGCCGGTAAGTGGGCCTGCTCAGCCCCTGGCTGGCCCTGCCAGCACCGACGCTTTGAGCCACGGGAGGGCCGGAGCTCGTTCTGCGCCTGGAGGGAAGGCTGGGGCAGGCGCGGCTAAATAGGGCAGCCAGGCTGCTCGCCTGGCCACTTGGTATAGGAGTGGGCAGGGACGTGCAGCCTGGGCTTCTGTGAGCAGGCCCGGGGAGTGGTAGGCCCTCTTAGGGGCGCTCAGTGACTGCCTCTGGCTTGAAGTGGGACCACAGTGGACCTGCCCTGAGCAGGTCCTTGCGTGTCTTGGGTGGGACCTTCACCGTACGCTGTGTGTGGCCCGGAGCCCCCACCATGCCTGTGGCAGAGTGCCCACCGGATGCCTGGCTCTCTCTGCTGTAGAAGCAGGGAATTGAGGTACAGGGGACTGGGGTCAGGCTCCTGCCTGTGGGCTGCTGGGAGCCAGGGCCACCTGCCACCCGGCTGGGGTGCTGTGGGCAGCTCTGGAGGTCAGCGTGACCTGAGACCAAGGCTTCCGTGTGAGAATTCACGGGCAGGCGTGCTGGGCACAGCGACGCTGCGTGCCTGAGGCTGAGGACTGCAGGTTCCAGGACAGCCTGAGCGACCTAGCGCCACCCTGTCACAAAATAAACAAAAAGGGCTGGGGACGTGGCTCAGTGGTGGAGCGTCCTGGGTGCAAACCTAGGTCGTCCCCCTTCCCCCATAGGAGCAGAAATGGCCGGCAGAGGGTGGGAGGAACGGCCGGGCCTGTTGCTTGCACCTGTGGTCCTCGGTGCTGCTGAGGCCGGGCCCCGAGGAGGTGTGGTTTGGTCCTCAGAGTCAGGGGCCTGGGCCCAGTTCACCAGCCCTCCTCTGTCCTCCAGTCCCTGGGGGAGATGCCACACCTGCAGAAGACACTCACCTCCCCAGCAGACACGGCCGGCTTCCTGCACGGCTCACGGGACTCTGCTGGCAGTAGCAAGGACTCCTGTGATACAGACGACTTCGTCATGGTCCCAGCCCAGTTCCCAGGTCAGGAGGCCTGCGGGCAGAAAGGACACACCCCGTGCAGGGCTTGGTGGTGGGCAGAGTGCAGTGGCCACGTCTGCAGGATGTGCTAGTGTGTGTGTGCGATCTCCCCTGGGCAGTCGGGGGTTCAGGAGCGCCCCAGCAGCCCAGCAAGTTGGTGAGTCTGTCTCTGCTGAAGGGCACCTGGAGTCTAGGTGAGTCCACCTATTGGTTAGCAGTTTCAGAGGCCAAAGGCCCTAGGCCAGGCCCCATGGGCAGGGCATGCTTCTGCTCTGGGCCAGGCCCTCTGGAGGCAGGTGGCAGCCCTCACCTCCAGGCTATCCTGTGGTCCTTCTAGTCCCCACCACCCGCCACGTATCTGGGCTCCTCAGTGCCCACATCAGACTGGAAGCTGCCCTCAGCAGCTGAGGCTGCCCGCTGGGGACATGCAGTTCACCACAGGATCCTGTGCTCCCCTCCTTGCTCTGGGGACCCTGCTGGCCCTGGTGTTGGTCAGGAACAGCCTGACTCAGCCCTGGCTGTGGTCACGTCCAGTCAGCTCAAGCTCTGGGGTGGCAGGGGATTGTCAAGGCTGACCCCTTACCAGGGTGGGGGCCTGGGCATCCCTGAGAGGGTCAGGGATCACCCTCCTCACCACCCAACCCAGAGCGACTGGAGACTGGGGAAGAGGCCCTGGGTTCGGAAGGTCCTGGAGTGGGAGAGGTGGGGGCAGGAGCGTGAGGGTGTCCTCGGTGGAGGCTGCACCTGAGGTGCCCTTCTCCCAGTCTGCACCACACTGCCCAGGTCTCACCCACAGAGAGGCCCGGTCAGCTCGCAGCTGCCCTTCCTAGAATCTCCACCAGTGTGCAGGGAGCAGAGGAGCATGGGAGGGGCGGGGCAGGACGCGGCAGGCCTGGAAGATGGGCACACCCAGGCCTGATGCTGTCTCCTACCCACAGGTGACCTGGTGGCTGAGGTGGCCAGTGCCAAGCCCCCACCGGATAGTCTGCTGTGCAGTGGGTGAGCCCTGTGAGGCACAGAAGTGGGCCTTCAGAGTGGCTGGTGTCCCCACCTGTCCCCTTACCTGGGGGGAGGCCATCTGGGAAGGACTAGATTCCCCGTGAAGGCCATGGGGGAGCCCAGGGTCTGTCCACCCTGGGTGAGGATGCCTCCCTGTCCTCTGCCCTCTAGGAGTTCCCTGGTGGCCTCTGCCGGCCTGGAGAGCCACGGCCGGACCCCATCTCCCTCTCCCACCTGCAGCAGCTCCCCCAGCCCCTCTGGGTAAGCAGGGCCCAGGTGGGGGGCTTCCTCTGTCATGGCTGCCCTCTTTGGCAAGGTCTGCTGTGTATGGAGGCCCTGCCTTTGTTCAGACCTGGCTGGACCTCAGTGCCACAGGGAGGATCCCATGGAAGGCTGTGGGCCAAGGGGTTGGCTGTGAGGGTGCCCACTCAGGACATCATCTGCCCTCTAGCTGGTGTCTCCTCTGGGCCAGGCTCTCCCCCAGCACCCTTGCTCAGTGCCCTCCCTCCACAGCCGGGCCGGCCCGTTCTCCAGCAGCCGGTGCGGAGCCTCTGTGCCCATACCAGTCCCCACCCAGGTGCACAACTACCAGCGCATCGAGCAGAACCTGCACTCCCCTGCCCTGCCCCAGACACCCCGGTGAGTGTGCACTAGACGGTGGGCCCAGCCCTGTGGTGGTGCCGGCTGTGTGCCGTGTGGCCAGCACCACATGTGCCGGCACTCAGGGCTCCAGTGCTTCTGCACGCGCTAGCAAGTGTCCTGAGCCCACAGACCCCTGCTGCCCAGGGGTGCGCGGTCACTGACCACCAAGCAATATCCCCAGCCTTTTTTATTTTTTTGAGACGGGGTCTTGCTAAGTTGCTTAGGGCCTCGCTAAATTGCTGAGGCTGGCCTCGCTGGGAGTAGGCAGGTGCCACCAAACCCGGCAGTTTTGCCAATTTTGACAGAAGTGAAGCTAGGAGGAAGGGGTGCTTTCCTTGCAGTTCTCAGGAGGCAGGTTGGGCTAGCAGTTGTCCCTATGGGACTGTGGCCTTGGGGTGAGGGGGCCTTGGCCAACACGGCTCCCAGCCCTAGTTGGCATCCTGCAGAAAGGTGAGCTGGTGAGCACCTCGTGCCTGCTTCCCAGCAAGGTCCTTGTGCTGCCTGCACAGCACAGCGGGCTAGGAGCCAGGGCAGGGCTGTTGGCCTTTCTGATGTGGCGTGAGGGGCTGGGGCCTTACCTCTTGGCCTGCCGCATCTGCAGGTCCTCTGCCGTCCGCCGGTCAGGCAGCACCAGCCCCCTGGGTTTCACCCGGGCCAGCCCATCTCCTCCATCCCACCCTGAAGGAGCTGTCCTGGCCAGGAAGCTGTCCCTGGGTGGAGGCCGGCCCTACATGCCGTCTCCGCAAGGTGAGGGTCTGGCTTGGGAGTGGATGCTTGCAGGCTCTGGGTGTGTGGGGTGTGGAGGGACTCCACAGTCTCGATCCTGGTCTGACCCTGAGACCCTTTTTTTTCTCCAAGTTGGAACCATTCCTGAGCAGCCAGGCTGGAGCAGGGCACCCTCTCCACAGGGAGCTGAGATGCGGGCTGGAAGGTCCCCGTGTCCAGGTAGGAGCAGTCAGCCTGGGCCCAAGGATGGGGAGGGTGGCTGGTCTCCTTGCTCGGGGACCCTGGGATTGTGGAGGCACCTTTCCAGGCACAGCCTCCTCTGCTATGCCCAGCTGTGCGCCCCTGGACGGACCTCTCAGCCCCTTAGCTGGTTTCCTCAGCTGCAAAGTGGAGCAAGGGCACCACTTGGAGTGGCCCTGGGTCACAGGGATGGTGGGGCGTGGCAGCAGTGGCTACATGTGTCCCCTTTCCAATGTGCCTGAGGATCTGGAAGATGCTGAGGCCTCTTCCTGTCCCTAGGCTCCTCTGTGCCTGAGCACTCCCCCCGGGCCCCCGGGCTTGGCTGCCGTCTGCATAGCGCCCCCAACCTGTCCGACCTGCATGTCGTCCGGCCCAAGCTCCCCAAGCCCCCTACGGATCCCCTGGGAGCAGCTTTCAGCCCACCACAGGCCAGCCCTCCCCAGCCAGCCCCCATGCCCCAGCCCTGCCGGTCCCTGCGTGGCTCGCCCAAGCTGCCTGACTTCCTGCAGCGGAACCCCCTGCCTCCCATTCTGGGTTCTCCTACCAAGGTAATAGCCATGGCAGCTTCTGGGGGTGCTGCGGTGTCTGGGGAAGGAGATGGGTGGAAGCGGCCAGTCCTGGGAAAAGACCAGGTTCCTTCCTCCTGTCCACGTGCCTGGGCTCACTCTCAGGTCACTTGGCCACTGACTTAGAGGGTTCCTAGTTTGCCCTGTGGGTTCTAAGGGCCCTCTGTCAAGGGCTGGCCAGCACCTGGTGACCTTGTGCCTGCCCTGTGTTGAGGCCTCGTAGAGTGGGGACATGTGGCTGGTCCTCATGTGACACCCTGTGGCCGCCCTTTGGAGGGGTCGTGTTCCTGGGAGGCAGACGTGGGCTGTGGCTAACCCCATGGCAGCACGGCGGCATGGCGGGACTGGCTACTCCCCAGGGTGTGTGGATTGCGTCGGGTGCAGTGAGGGAGAGTCAGCCAGGCGGGGCCAGTCTGGGGAGCTGGCATGGTCGCATCTCGGCCTGCGAGCGGGAGCCCACAGCTGCAGCCAGCCACGAGTTGTGAGGGCCGTAACGGGTCCTGCATGCTGCCTCGTGTGGCACCCCTGCCCCGGCCCTCACATCGTCTGGGGCTGCTGGTGGGCAGGTGTGCTCAGAGCTGCCCCGCCCCTAGGCCATGCCCTCCTCCGACTTCCCCAAGGCCCCCAGCTCACAGAACCTGCTGGCCCTCCTGGCCCGGCAGGGCGTGCTGATGGCACCCCCACGGAATCGGACGCTGCCCGATCTCTCAGAGGCGGGGCCACTTCAGGGGCAGCAGCTGGGCTGTGGCCTGCGACCTGCCGAGGACAACAGGGGTCCCTTTGGCCGGTGAGTGGGGCTTGGAGGTGAGCTCCCAGCCTGGCCTGCTTTCAGCTGCTGCTGGTGCCCCTGTGGCCTCCGCCATCCTGGCTCCCACCTGGGGCCTGCAGCCAGTCCTTCCCTCCTGAGGCTCGCCCTGCCTCTCTGGGGTGGGCGGAGGGCTGCTGGTATCGCCTGTGCCTGGCCTCGCCAGGGCGGCTGTGTGGGGCCCGGCTGCCGGACCTGGCTGCGTGCCTCTGCTCACACCTGCGCCCCTGCAGGTCCTTCAGCACCAGCCGGCTCACCGACCTGCTGCTTAAGGCTGCCTTTGGGACCCAGGCCTCAGACTCTGGCAGCACAGACAGCCTGCAGGAGAAGCCTATGGACACTGGTGCGCCAGGGCAGTGGGGTGGCGGCTGGGCTTCAGTTACGGCTGCGCTAAAGCAGGCACTGAGCCCTCCTTGTCCCCCAGCACCCTCTGCTGGCTTCGGAGGGAACCTGCACCCAGGTGCCCGAGCTGGGGGAGCCAGCAGTCCATCCCCAGTAGTCTTCACTGTGGGTTCTCCCCCAAGTGGGACCACACCGCCCCAAGGACCCCGCACCAGGATGTTCTCAGGTGAGGACCTGCTGGGGCTGAGGCAGCACCCTGGGGCTGGGGTTCCTTTAGCTGTAGGCGGTACCAAGGCTCCAAGGCCCTGGGAGCGGCAGGGGGAGATCCCAGCTCAGCCCCGCCTCCCAAGGTGCCCAGGCCAATCAGTCAGCATGGTCTGTGGCTCGTCTAGATTGTACACTGAATAAGAACGGTGCTTGGGACACTGGGCCCTTGGCCAGGACACCGCCTCTGTGTTCAGCCACCCTGACAGGCTGTCCTCTGTGGGTCAGTTGCCCTGGGTTTGGCATAGACCTGGGCTGGGTCTGCCACTGCCACAGTGCAGGTGGGCTGCTCCGCCCTCCAGGGCGTCCCTCCAGCATCCACCTGGAACCTGTCCCCCTAGGTGGAACCCTGCACCCACGTGGCCTCCACTGTCCCTGCCCTGGGCGGGTGTGGGCCCAGGTGTTGCGGGAGCCTACAGTGCCCCAGGTGGGGTCTTGTGGGCCCCAGCCTTCCAGCTGCTGTGCTTTCCTGCCACGGTGGGACATAAACTGAAGCCTGCCTGGGCCACCCCGTCACCGGCTGTCTCCACAGTGGGCTCTGCTGGCTCCTCGTCTGCCCGTCACTTGTTGCCCGGGGCCTGCAGTGAGGCTGTCCCTGAGCTCCCCGCCCCAGGCCACTGCTGCAGCTTTGCTGACCCCCTCTCTGCCAACCTGGAGGGGGCTGTGACCTTCGAGGCCCCTGATCTCCCGGAGGAGACACTCATGGAGGTGAGGCTGGGCTGGGTGGCTTTCCAGGGTGAGGTGCCCACCTGGCGTCCTGGCAGCGAGCGCCCCTCCCGTCCACAGCAGGAGCACACGGAGATCCTGCACGGCCTGCGCTTCACACTCGCCTTCGTCCAGCTCGTCCTGGAGATTGCTGCCCTAAAGGGCAGTGCCAGTGAGGTGGCCGGGGGCCCTGAGTGCCAGCTTCAGGAGAGCGTGGTGGCCGACCAGATCAGCCTGCTGAGCCGCGAGTGGGGGTGGGTGTTGCCCAGTGTGGGGCCGGTGGGCAGGGCCCTGGGGCAGGGCCTGCACCTCCAACCTGCTGGCTGTCCTACAGCTTCGCGGAGCAACTGGTGCTGTACCTGAAGGTGGCCGAGCTGCTGTCCTCAGGGCTGCAGACGGCTATTGACCAGATCCGGGCCGGCAAGCTCTGCCTCTCATCCACGGTGAAGCAGGGTAAGGGCTGTGGTCACATGGCTGAGAGTGGGGATGGCGGGCAGGTGACAAGTGACAAGGCCACACAGGCAGTCCCGGGCCAGGTAGAGGAGCAGCTGGCATGGTGCCTGCCAAGGGCCTGAAGCAGTGAGCTCTGGGGTCATTCACCTAGGGGTGATGCTGAGCCTGGCATGGAGGCCGGGAGCACTGGGGTTTGTGGTGAGGTAGGTCCTGGCCCCACGTCCCCCATGCTGGGTGTGGCCAGCCTCCCACTGCGAGCCCCGTTGTCAGGCAGCCCTCCATGGCCAAGGCCCTGACCTGTGCCCTCCTCCCTGCCGCAGTGGTCCGCAAGCTCAACGAGCTGTACAAGGCCAGCGTGGTGTCCTGCCAGGGCCTAAGTCTGCGGCTGCAGCGCTTCTTCCTGGACAAGCAGCGGCTACTGGACGGCATCCATGGGGTCACTGCTGAGAGACTCATCCTTAGCCATGCTGTGCAGATGGTAGGGCGGCATGCCGTTCTGGGACCCCTGCGGCCCCAGGGGTTTGGGCTGCTGCTGCCCGGTTGCTCTGATCTCTTGGTTCGGGGAGCCGTGGCACAGTGCCGCAGCCAGATGGCAAGGGCGTCCCCAGGGACCTGGCCCACAGCTCACCTCCATGGCTCAGCTGCACCCTGGCCACCTCCTCCCTGAGACTCACTTTTCCAACTAAAAAAAAGACGGACACCCAGGTCCCAGGCAGGCCTCTGCCTCTGGGTGGTGCTTCTCTCCCGAGATAGTCACTCGTAACAGAAGAGCAAAGCCTGGACAAACAGGGACAAGCCGCCCCCCTCTCCCCCCTTGGACTGCTGTCAGGGCACGTTGTCACCAGTGGTGGTGTGAGTGACACTGAGTGCATGCTCGGGGCCACGTGGTCATACGATCACACTGACCACCCCAACTCAGGCTGGCAGGCTCCCTGGGCCCCCCTGAGCACAGTGCCGTGCTGGGCCACGCAGGACAGCTGCCCCGGGAGGCCTCTGGCTCCCGCTGCCCCTTGGCTCAAGCAGTGGTGAAGGCGCACTGGGCTCGTGCCCCATGGGACAGTGGCTCAGTGTGTCCCCTGCTGAAGGCATGTGCTGCCCTGCAGTGTCCCCTGGAGCTGGCGGCTGTGCCCAGCTCTGTCCTCGCCCGCAGGTGCAGTCGGCCGCCCTGGACGAGATGTTCCAGCACCGAGAGGGCTGTGTGCCACGCTACCACAAGGCCCTGCTGCTGCTGGAGGGGCTGCAGCGCATGCTCAGGGACCAGGCGGACGTGGAGAGTGTGGCCAAGTGTGAGTGCGGGCTGGCCAGGCACCAGGCGGGCTGGCCGGGCGCACAGGCCAGCTGTGTGCGCCCGCCTCACCTCCCCTCCCGTCTGCAGGCAAGCTGTGCATCGAGAGAAGGCTCTCGGCCCTGCTGACCGGCATCTGCGCCTGACCCCACTGCCTGGCGTGCTGTGCCTGAGGGGCTGGACCCTTTCTGCGGACCCTGCGGGGTGGGGTCCACGTGCTGGCCAGACTGTCCGGACAGGCCTACCAGCGGTGGCTGATGGACGGTGCCGAGTCTGTGCCGCAGGCCCCTGGCAGGGCCACTAGGTGGAGCCGTGGAGTCCAAGCCCCACACGTGGCCTGTCTCCTGCTTCTGAGGCTGCTGGTCTGTGCTGGAGGTGGACTGCAGGGTCCCTGGACACACAGGGACAGCCCCCTCCCTCTGCAGGATTTCCAAACTTGTCCCCTATGGCTGCCTCCCATGGCAGGCACAGGTGCCGAGTGGTGGAAGGTGGCGTGTGGCCCCTGCTGCTCTCCGAAGCGCAGGGCAGCCCTAGGCAGCCCTGCTGTCCATGCCAAAGCAGTCCTCCTCCGGGCGCGCTGCCCGGTCCCTTGCCCAAGAAAAAGGGTGCATCCTCTGGTCTCCACCCTTCTCCATAGGAACTGTCCCTCCAAGACCACCCACCCAGCTTTGTGAGTCACCTGAGCACTTTGTGCGACAGCCTGGAGAGCTGCAGCCGGCCACGCCGACTGCTGGAGGCCTGCCCTCGGCCGTGCGTGTGGACACGCGTGGACCCCAGGCGTGCGCAGAGACCCACGGTGTGTGCACTGCCTCTGCAGCCCGTTGTCGGGTCCTCGGAGGAGACCACCCCGCTGCCCTCCAGGAGAAACGCTGTCCTTGTGTTAAATGCTCTCGGGACAGAAGCACCGAGCTTCCCGCACTCAGAGCCCATACGCTCTTTCACACTTTACTCCTAAAATGTGTCTTATTTTTCTGCAGTTCTTTCTTTTTTCTTGTTTAAAGAAGAGAACTTTAGGTGTGTGAGGAGTTGCTTTGGAAGGGTGGGCCTGAGCATTGCCGTGGACGCCACGCTGTGGGGCAGGAGGTGCCTGGCAGGTGGCTGGGGGGTGGTGTGGCCTACTTGCCGGGCACCCTGCTACAGTGTGGGTGTGTTTCTGGCTGACTGCTCCCCACCGTCCTGCCCTCTGTGGCCACAGGATGGCCAGCGCCTCGCCTCCATCCCTAGCTGAACCTGGTGGGCAGGTGAGGGTCAACTTCGTGCAACAGGAAAAAACAACATATCAGACCTCCCACGGAGCTTCACCAGCGGCCTTGATGCCAAGGCTTCTGTGTCTGGAGCCTCTGGGCCCACGGGGACGTGCTCAGGGTGCCCTGCCTGGGCCGCCCTGGCCTGGCTCAGCTGTGCCCAGCCCGACTTGAATGTATCCCTGAGCATCAGAGAGGCAGGCGTGGGTCAGTGGTGCCCACGGTATGGGCTCAGAGGTCGTGTGCCGCGTGCACAAAAGCGTGTGGTTTTCTTTGCAATACTTGAAATGTCGCCACTGTGCGTGGACGTCTGAGAAAACACCCCGCCCCTGTGTCCCTCACCGCCCCTCGGCGTCCCTTCTGCATGTCACCTGTTAGTATTTATTGCTTTATGCCAAGTGGAATCCAGAGCCGCAGCAGGCTGGTGGGGAGGCCCACCTGGTGCCCATGGCCGTGGCTGCGTGTGCTGAGTGGGTGCTGTCCTCCTCGAGGTGGCGCTCAGGCCTGTGTCTTGTTGAGGTGAACGTGTGAGTCTGCCCCTCACCTTGTGTCGCGTGCATCGCGGGAAGTAAACCTTTGGAATTACTGACGTGTCTGGTCCTGCTTGTATGCCGCTGTCCTCAGCATCCTGAGATCCTCAGCCATCTCTTGTTAGGTTGGGGTCCCTCTTCAGAGTGTGGTGTCTCCCAGCCCCAGTGAGGAACCTGGGTCCTCCCGTGGTCCCCATGGTGGCTCACCCAGCTCTGGAGCAAACCCCAGTGAGAGCCAGGGTGCCAGGGACAGCTGGCTGGATTCATCGCTGTGTTCTGCTCCTCCCACAGGAAACAGCTCCCCCGGGCTGAGGAGAGTGGAGGGGCCCCAAGGCAGGCACCTGCTTGGCTCCTTTGGGAGGTGGACCAGGAGGGAGTCCAGGGTCAGGTGGAACTCCCTGTTGTGCACAGAAGCTGCCACACTGCCAGGTATCTGGATCTGCGCAGGGCGAGAGCCTCCAGGGACACTTGACCACTGAACCACAGCAGGTGGTTTTTTTTTTGTTTTTGTTTTTTTTTTTAATATTTATTTTTTAGTTGTAGGCAGACAGAATATCTTTATTTTATCTTTTACGTGGTGCTGAGGATCGAATCCAGTGCCTCACGCATGCTAGGTGAGCACACTACCACTGTGCCACAACCCCAGCCCAGCAGGTGGTTTTTAATTTGAGGCAGAGTCTCTACATTGTCCAGGCAACTTGTCCTCCTGCCTCAGCCTCCAAGTAGCTGGGGTTACAGTTGTGGCCACTGTACTGGCTCCTTGGCCCTTTTTCCTTTGTGTTTCGGGGAATTGAACCCAGGGGCACTTTACCACTGACCTGCATCTGCAGCCCTTCTGTTTGTTTTGAGAGGGTCAGTGGTGTTGGTGAGGCTGGCCTGGGAACTGTGGTCCTCCTGCCTCACCAACTTTGCCCAGTTTTTTCATTTTTTGGTACTGGGGATTGAACTCAGGGGCACTCGACCACTGAGCCACATCCCCAGCCCTGTTTTGTGTTTTATGTAGAGACAGGGTCTCACTGAGTTGCTTAGCGCCTCGCCGTTGCTGAGGCTGGCTTTGAACTCGAGATCCTCCTATCTCAGCCTCCCAAAGTGCTGGGATTACAGGCATGCGCCACCATGCCAGCAACTTTGCCCAGTTTTTAATTGGCTAATTCTGCCTTTTTATTGTGGGATTGTAGAGTTTGCATTTTTTTACTCAGTCCCAAGCTTTCAAGTCTACCAGTACCCCAGTGACAGATGCATTGAAGTTTACCCCCTCTTAAGATGTGTTTTCCCAAGTGCTCCGTGTCTGGGATGAAGAGACAATGGGTCAGACTATACTGTGTTCATAAGAAAAATAACCGCAGTACTGAAAATGCAAGTTCATTGAGAGGTGGTGTCTTGGAGGGAGCGGGAGGTGCACACCTTGGAAGTCTCAAGAGGGTCCCGCTAGGGAGCTGGGTGCCTGCTGCCTGTGAGCGACAGTGCCTGCCGGCTGTCAGGATCCTGGTGTTCTGAGTGTTTACAAACCCTCAGAGCAGTTGCAGGTTTGCAGGAAAGCCAAGCAGGAAGTAGGCCTCGTGCATCGCCGCCCCAGCTCCCTGGTGTCCCTGTGCTAATGAGCTGAGTGGGAGGTGCTGTTGGAGCCACTGGACAGGTTTCATGGGGGCGGGGGGGTGCACAGCCTCTGGGTGTTGACCACCGTGTAGTGGTGTGTGCACATCACACAATGGCTCACTGCCCTGAAAGTCCTGTGCCCACCTGCCCTGAGCCGATCAGCCACTGAGGACTTCCCATGTCTGTGGCTTGGCCTTTTCTTGAATGGCACCCTGAGCTCTGGAGCCTGGGCAGTTGGCAATGAGCTGTGCCGGTGGTGTGCGCTGCAGCCTGATGAGCAGGGCCCTGGGGGCTGGCCTGTGCACTGGGCCTAGGGTGAGAGGGCTCTCAGCCAGGAGGGCTCAGGGTCCCTGCACTAGCACAGAGCTGGGACACCCTGGGCACCTGTCCCCACCATGGGCCTCAGTTTGCCCTCCAGACAGATTCAAGTTGCGGTGACACCCTCACTGCCCTCACCTGTGAGGGAGGAGCAGGCGTGGTCAGCAGTGAGTGGGGAGATGAGGGAGTCAGGCGCAAACCTGGGAGCGTCTTGCCTTGGGCTTCCTGACACCTGGCTCCTGGCCACTGCGGCCCTCCGGTCCCTGCCCTCCAGGCTCCTGTCAAGTGAGGCTCAAGTGTTGAGATGGACCGTGTGGCTCAAGCAGCTGGGCTGGGGTGGACACTGACCTCCCAGCGGCATGGCACAGGCTTAGGCTGATGGTCTCACCCTGCTGGCTGGCGGGACCATGTGTCAGCACAGCACATGCAGAGCTGCTCGGGGTGCACTCAGGGCGTGGTGCGTCCCAGGGTGCTACCTCTAGGTGCAAAGGCAGGACAGCATCTCTGGGAAGGCATGCCTGGCTCCTCTGTGACCGGAGAGATGCTCTTGCGTGCTTGTGCTTGGGATCCTTCCCTTCTAGAAGCATGGCAGGGGAGTTGGCCTGGGGTTGTCATGCACGGGTGGGCTGCTTCCTCCTGTCCCCCTCTGGCCTGGCCACCAGCCTCTCCCACTCCACATAGCCCACTGAGTGGTCCTGGAAAGAGGCATCCATTGTGCCCTCTGGGCTCCCAGTTACTCAGTTACCAAAGCCACAACCTGTGTGAATAAGGCCCCAAACTCTGACCTCGTTTCCTGCGGCTTTTTCCTTCAGCAGGCATCCTGTGGCTTCTCTAACCACAGCTCTAGGTGGGTGCCCCCTGGCCTTAAAACCTCGACCTGCAGAGGGAGCAAGCCCTGAGAGGGGCCCACCTGGCATGCTCCTGCCCCAGGGCCTTTGCACTCCTGGTGGAACACACTCCCCCTACGTACCTACAAGGCTCCTTTCTGCCCCAAAGTAAAGCATGTGGTCAGCTGAGTCATGGTCCCCTGAGGTATGCAGGCCTTGATTCCTGGGAGGCTGAGCATGTTGTCTTAGCTGGTAGGAAGGACTCGCAGACCTGACTCATCGTAGGAGCACGAGTAAGGGAGAAGACCCCGGGTCATCTTGGCGGGCTCGAGGGAAGTCCATGGGCCATAGGGGCGGGTGGGAGTCAGGCAAGGGCAGAGGTCGGCTACAGCTCTCATCTCTGCGAGTAACATGAGTTAAAAAGAATGTCGGCTGAGGGTGCTCTGGGCGCGCGTGGTAGGAATCAGCGGGGGTGTGACTTGGCATCCTCAGCTGGGTGCTTGGCCAGGGACCATATCGGTTCTAGAAAATCGTACGCTAGGCTTTGGCAAAAGACAAGAACAATGTAATGAGCTTCCCATGACATTAAACATCCTCCATTTAAAGGAAATGAGAGTGATGGCATTTTAAAAATGTCATCCTTGCTTGAACAAATAAAAAGTTGGAAGAGGCGTGAGTGCTCGGCGTTGTTAAGAGCAGAGATGGAGCTGGGGCCTGGGGTGTGGCTCATGGTGGACAGCGTGCCCCTGTGGTGCCCCTACCACTGCAAATAAAATACACGGGGCTGACGGTCTGGTCTGAATGCCAGCTGTGCTCACACCAGCCCCTCTGCGCTCTGCGCCTCTGCTGCCCCCACCGCAATGTGGGGACGCAGCACAGCCTCATCCGTGGTCCCACGAGGCCTGATCGAGCTAGCGTGTCAGCAAGTGCTGTGTCACTGCCCACAGTAGGCCGGAAGTCTGGGACTGCGGCCTGCACCCCGCCAAGGCAGTGCGTGGGAAATGCAAAGACCCGTGGAGCGTTACCAGTGCCAGGGCGGCTGCTGTGCGACCTCCGACATTGGGGTGCACCTCTCTGGTCCCGGGATCCTCTTCGGTAACGTGGGAGTGACGACGATGCTTGCCGCTCAGGGTGGGCGCCAAGTGTCAGCCGTGACGGTCACCTGTTCTGGGGATCGCACAGTGCGCGCTCACAGCCTGTACCCGGACCCTAATGAAATGGCTTCCCTTTTGTGGATACAGCAGGGCCGGGCACTTCTCTTGCCGGGACCTCTGGGTGGGCCTCGGCCGGGCGCCGCGGTCGCGGGGGCCTGGGAGGGAGCCCCGCCCCAGGCGGCCCCGCCCCGCCCTCCGGGCTCCGCCCCACCTCGGTGCCAGGACTTTTGCCCGCGCTCGGCCGCCGTCCGGCGCGCGCCTGCTTCCGCCCTCGCCCACGTGGTCGCGCTCGGCTCCGTCGGCGGCCGTGAGTGGGGAGGGCGGGCGCCCCTCGGTTCCGGGCGCGCGGGCCGGGCCCGGCTCGAGGACGGCCGGGCGGGCGGGAGGAGGCCTGGGAGGTCGGAGTTCGCGCCCGCCGCGCATGGGCGTCCCGGGCCTGCGCGCCGCGCTGCGGAGAGCCTGGGGGTGGCCGGCGCGCCCCGGCCCGCGCGCGCCCGGGTGAGACGGGGCGCCGCGCTCGCCCGCCTGCCTCCCTCCCTGCGCTGCCCGCTTTACTGCTCCCTGCTGCCCGCCGCTACCCACCCGCCCGGTGCTGTCCGCCTGTCGCTGGCTGCCCCTGTCCACTCCTGCCTGTGATGCCCCGCTGCTGCCCCAGGCTGCCCACCGCGGCCCCACCCCTCCCTGCACTTCGGCCCCCTTCCCGGTGCTGTTCTCCTTTGCCTCGGGCCACCTGCCTCTGTCATGGGCTGCTGCCCTACCAGGACCCTGCATCCTGCAGTCCTGTGCTGCCCGTCCTTGCTGAGTGCCCCATCCTGATGACCAGCCCATGCCAGGCCACCCACGACAAGGTCCCCAGTGAGGGCCGGAAAGGGCCTGATGAGTGTAGGTAGCCTGCCAGATCTGCACCTTGTTGCCCCTGTCTGCCGTGGCCCACTTACGCCCCTGTCCTCTCAGCCTACCCACCATGGCCGCGAAGGAGATGCCCCCAGCCCGGGCCTCACACCAGCAGGACAGAAAGGGCCGAGGTGGCTGGATCTGGGAGGACACACAGCACCCGCCCAAGAGGCTCAGGGGCAGTGAGGATGAGGAGCAGCCGAGAAAACTACCCAAGCGCAAGATCGTACTGCTCATGGCCTACTCAGGGAAGGGCTACCACGGCATGCAGGTGAGGCTGCACCTGGCAGAGGCTGGCCGGGTTCAGCTGTTTTAGCAAACAGCGGAAACAACCAGGGGTGCATCCGCCTCTGATAGGCTGGCTTGAGTCCAGGTGGCCCTCGTGGATCCGATACTGTGGGAGGCTGCCAGGTGGTCGTTAAGTCTTCAGAGCACACAGGCCATCTCCCAGGGTCAAGGGCCAGCTTGGTGGCTTCCCTGCATGTGGTTTTGAGTGACCTAGACTCCTCATCTGGGAGTGGGTGCATAGTGCCTTCTGAGTGACGTGTGACATAGGCTAGGCACATTCAGGCTCAGAGGAGGGACTGTGCAGCTCCTGGACACACAGGGTCAGCAGGGACCACGGGCCTCCTTGCCGAGGGCATGGAGGCCCCGATTCTCCACCTAGCCCATCAAGCGGTAGGCTTCTTTCTCTTCCTTGCAGTCGCCTCTGCACCTTTCACTTGTTCTTCACGGGAGCTGAAGGATTTAGGAAAAGCTGGAATGCCAGACCCAGCCCTGGCAGGCCGTCACCTCACAGACACAGTGGCGAGGGTGGGGCTGCCCCTGTGGGCTGAGTGCCAGGCAGAAGTGGCCCATGCAGGGGGTGCCTTGTGGGCCGCTGCACTCGACTTGCTGCGGTGTGGACCAGGCAGAGGTGGCCCAGTGGACTCCCACACCCCCAGCTGCTGGCTGTGTCCAGCTGCACCAGGCTGCGGGGAAGCACGTGGTGAAACACTCTGGTCTCTGTTCCAGAGGAACGTGGGGTCCTCACAGTTCAAGACGATCGAGGACGACCTGGTGTGTGCCCTGGTGCGGGCAGGCTGCATCCCTGAGAGTCATGGCGAGGACATGAGGAAGATGTCCTTCCAGCGCTGCGCCCGCACTGACAAGGTGGGTGGTGTCCCCGCCCTTGCCTGTGGGCGCCAGCCGCTCTGGCTGCCTGCCATCCTGGTGTCCTGTGTGTCAGGACCTTGGCAGGTAGGACAGAGGCACAGAACAGATGACACTAGTGGAAAGGAACTTTTCTCTTGAAGTCCAGGAGCATGATGAGCTCGTGTGGCTGGATCCAGGTGCCCTCTGCTGGCCCCACTGCGTCTGTCCGTCCATGTTGGCTTTCACACTCTCATGTCACCTCTGTCTCAGGCAGACTTGCCTCTGCAGGTGGCACAGTGGCCATGACCAGTATTTTAGATCCATCCAAATCAGCCCCTGGATGCAGACAGCCATGGTCATGAAGGCCACACTCTTGAAGGTGTGCTTTCTGGGAGCCACAAGCGAGAGCGCAGACGTGGGTGGACAGTCAGCTCTAGCTCTGTGGGTGCAGACACACCAGCTGCAGCCTGTGGTCAGCATGAAGACCCAGGGCTGTGCTCTGCACCGAGTGTGCCAGGTCCTTTGCCCAGGGTGTGCTCTCTATCCTGAGCTCGCCACCCTGCTACCGCAGGGGCTGTACCACACGTGGCTGGTGGCCAGTTTGTGTGCTCTGCATGATGAGGTTGAGTCCCTTTGTCTCTGATAGGGTTGCCTGTCCCTTCTGGACTCAGTCCCAGGCCAGCATAGCATGTGTCATGCCTGGGCCTAAGACTGGACCACAGAACTAGAGGTGCATCACCTCCGGCACCTATTGTGGGCAGGTGGAGGTAACAGGCTCTGAGAGCATGCAGCTCTTGGTGGCACCCAGCAATGGGAACCAGTTGGCTCTCATCCCTGTTCTCTGCCTGCCTGGCTCACATGCAGGTCGCAGACAGCTGCCTGAGGCACTGGGGTCTGTCCTGGACAATGATTTGTGGGTCAGGGCCTCCTGGGGATGCGAATAAAATTTTGGATCTTGTTTCCCAGAAACATAGTTTCAAAGGCCTGTGGTCCAGCCGAGAACCCCAAGCATGTGTGGAGGAGCCCACGGCCCCCAGGTCCACTTTCAGGGGTAGGACAGTGATGGACTTGAGAGCCCAAAGCACAGGGAGTTCTCTGGTTCCTGTTGTTGTTTGTGGGTTTTTAAAATTTTTGTTTGTTTTGTAAACAGGGGTCTCACTATGCTGCCCAGGCTGGCCTCAAGCTTGCACCTCCCCGGCCTCAACCCCAAAGCAGCTGGGATTCAGTTCTGGGTTCTGGGTGCTTTTACTTTCTTTTTTATTCTTCCGTTTACATACCTGATTGTTTTCAAGGCAAAAGAAATTAAAGATGTGCCTGAGCTGATGAAGAGAGTGTTTGAAAATATGGTGCTTGTACTTATTTTTCCCAGTGGGGATCAAAGCCAGGGGCGCTCTCCCACTGAGCCGCATCCCCAGCCCATTTCACTTTGAGACAGGGTCTAAGTTGCTGAGGCTGGCCTGGAAGTTGCAGCCCTCCTGCCTCAGCCTCCTGAGACTCTGGGATTACAGGTGTGGCCCCTGTGCCCAGGGGTTTAGTGTGGAATCAGATTTCACCTGGTGTCTGAGCCTCTGTTCCCAGAGGCCCCTCCTGTCTTGTGTGGAACCCTGCCCTCTCAGCCCCCATGTGTCCACTGTTGTGGCAGAGAGAGAGTCTGTTCCTGGCTGCGCTCATTCCAGTCCTTTTACATTGTGCCTTCTTTTTTTTTTGGTACTGGGGATTGAACTCAGGGGCACTCGACCACTGAGCCACATCCCCAGCCCTATTTTGTGTTTTATGTAGAGACAGGGTCTCACTGAGTTGCTTAGTGCCTCGCCGTTGCTGAGGCTGGCTTTGAACTCGCGATTCTCCTGTCTCAGCCTCCCTAAGTGCTGGGATTACAAGCGTGAGCCACCACG
>PVHX01007105.1:0-21539 GCA_004024805.1 Geosciurus inauris | reverse complement strand
TACATTGTGCCTTCTTTCATCCTGAATCTTTGGGAGTCGGGTCTTGGGTGGGATTTTGCTTCCTGTCTGCCCAGGGCCAGTCTGTTCCTAGATTCAGTGCTTTGGCTGGGCTCTGAGGTCATCTGTAGTAAGCTCTGCTGCTCTCACTCTGTGGGTGTGGACACTGCCTCCTCCTCGAATTACTCCCTCAGTGCACTTCCAGAGCAGCACTGTGCGTGCTGGGCCACTTGCTGGCCTCTTGTCAGGACCAGTGTGCCGTGGGCTGGGCTGGAGGGCCATGGTTGGCTGGACGCACCCACTCCTTACTTTGCTTTCTTTACAGGGTGTGTCTGCCGCTGGCCAGGTAGTGTCCCTGAAGGTATGGCTGATTGACGACATTCTAGACAAGATCAACAGCCACCTTCCCTCCCACATCCGGATTTTGGGTAAGCCTTGCAGCAGGGTGGTTTCTAGACTGGAGGCTGCACACGCTACCTTCTTTTGCCATGTCCTCTGGGAAGGGCCGGAGAGAACTCAGCAGCTGCTCGGTCCTGCTCGAGAGTTCAATGTTCCTGCCTCCTTTGGGACCCAGTGCCTTGTCCTTCTGTGGTGCCTGTTCTAGTAGAACTGGATGTGACAGTCCAGGCTGTGGTTACAGCTGGGCAGCTGTTCTCCACAGGACTGATGCCTGGGATTTCTAGGTTTTCGTATCTGGGATTGGAACCCGGGGCCTGTGTGAGCTGCACCCCAGCCTGTGCTTTGTTCTTCAGTGCTGGGAAAGGCCTTTTCAAGAAGGAAAGAAAGGCCCGACCACCTCTGCCTTGCAGGTGGCGTGACCCATGCAGGCTGCCGTCCTGCTTTTTTCCACTTGGACCATCTGTGCCTCGTCCTCCTTCCTTTTTTTCCTTTTTTTTTTAAATTTTTTTTAGTTGTAGATGGACACAATGTCTTTATTTTATTGCTTTGTATGTGGTGCTGAGGATTGAACCCAGGGCCTCACGCATGCAAGGCAAGCGCTCTACCGCTGAGCTACAATCCCAGCCCCTCTTCCTTTTTTTTTTTGAATTAACTGATGCTCCTTATTCCATTTAATTAACACTGTTTTTTTTTGGTAAGTAGCTGTAACCTGCGTCTGTTGGTGACTGCTTAGGGGTGTATTTCTTTTGTGTTGCTGGAGATGAACCCAGGTTCCTGTGCATGCGGGCCAGTGCCCCAGTGAGCCACCCCAGCCCCGCTCTGGGGTTTAAACAAAGGTGCAGACTTGGGGCTGGGATTGTAGCTCAGTGGTAGAGTGCTTGCCTTGCAAGTGTGAGGCTCTGGGTTCAATCCTCAGCACCACATAAAAAGAAATTAAATAAAGATATTGTGTCCATCTACAACTAAAAAAAATATATTTAAAAAAACAAAAACAAAAGTGCAGACTTTCTCTGAAGGGCCAGGTAGTTTGTATTTTAGGCCTGTGGGTGACCGAGATCGCAGTCTCTATTGCTGCTGCCTTTTCTTTTTTTGGTAACCACTCTTTCAGTGTTCTTGCCCCGATCGGCACAGGCAGGCTGTGGTTTGGGGCTGTAGTGTCTCTGGTTTCAAGCATTCTAGTACAGTCCACCTCCCACTGAGTGGGGCCAGGGCTAGGGCTCAGTGCCGGAGTGCTTGCCCAGCATGTGAGGCCCTGGGTTTCATCCCCAGACACACATCCCCCCCCCAAAAAAAAACAAACCCAAACCCCCAAGAAACTCCCGCTGAGCTCCCACCGCTGCCTGCAGCTGGCCTGGTAGGCCTCGCCTCCTGCGTGTCCCTGCAGCCACTTCCACCCTGGGCGAGTGAGTTCCACAACATGTGCTGGTTATTTTTCCTTTTAAACAAACAGTATTTTTCACATTTTTTTTGGTATTGGGGATTGAACCCAGAGCACTTAACCACTGAGCCACATCCGGGGGCTGGGATTGTAGCTCCGTGGTAGAGCACTTGCCTGGCATGTGTGAGGCACTGGGTTTGATCCTCAGCACCACATAAAATAAATAAAATAAAGATATTGTGTCCATCTACAACTAAAAAAAAAAATTAAAAAAAAATTTTATTTGGAGATAGCGTCTCACTGAGTTGCTTAGGACCTTGCTCAGTTGCTGAGGCTGGCTTTGGACTTGGGTCCTCCTGCCTCAGCTTCCTGAATTGCTGCGATCGCAGGCGAGCACCACTTCACTGGGCTCTTGCTTATTCTTTCAAAAATTTCCTATGCGAGTGCAGACATAGACCACAGATGTGCCCAGCCTGTGTTTTGCCCTGTTAGTTTCATTTCTTCGTTAGTGCTGAGCAGGTGTTCACTGAACAGCCACTTGTACCAGAGCCCTGGGCTTAGCTCCTGCAGGTTGCTCCTGAGCCCAGGGCTGCCTGCTCTCCACCTCTGGCCTGAACCTGTGGACCTGGAGGTCGTCCAGTCTCTGCTGCTGGAGGCCGGGCTGCGAGTGCCTTGTCTGCGGCATGACTTGCAAGAAGGGCATCCTGGCCACAGCAGTGCCTGTTGGTCGGCTCCCGACCACATGTGGCAGGCTGCAGGCATCCACCCTGCAGGCTGGTGGCTCACGGGTCCTTGCACCTTCACCAGCACCGTCCCCACTGACCCATGTCTTCTGTCAATGGGGCTTGTGTTTGTGTTTCATTCTGAGATAGGAATTCAGGACCCAGAAACCCAGCTCTCTGTAGGGCTTTGTGCCTGCCTGGTGAGCAGGGCCAGTCCTGCTCTGCGCTCACCTGCTTCCCATGGACCCCCCAGGGCTGAAGAGGGTCACTGGTGGGTTCAACTCCAAGAACAAGTGCGACGCGAGGACCTACTTCTACATGCTGCCCACCTTTGCCTTCGCCCACAAGGACCGAGACGTGCAGGACGAGACCTACCGCCTGAGCACAGAGACCCTCCAGCAGGTCAACAGGCTGCTGTCCTGCTACAAGGGCACCCACAACTTCCACAATTTCACCTCGCAGAAGGGGCCGCGGGAGCCCAGCGCCCGGCGCTACATCCTGGACATGTACTGTGAGGAGCCCTTCCTGCGCGAGGGCCTGGAGTTCGCTGTCATTAAGGTGAAGGGCCAGAGCTTCATGATGCACCAGATTCGGAAGATGGTGGGCCTGGTGGTGGCCATCGTGAAGGGCTATGCCCCGGAGAGCGTGCTGGAGCGCAGCTGGGGGGAGGAGAAGGTGGACGTGCCCAAGGCGCCGGGGCTCGGCCTGGTCCTGGAGAGGGTGCACTTTGAGAAGTACAACCAGCGCTTCGGCAGTGACGGTCTGCACGAGCCTTTGGACTGGGCGCAGGAGGAGGGCAAGGTGGCGGCCTTCAAGGAGCAGCACATCTACCCCACCATCGTCAGCACCGAGCGGGACGAGCGGTCCATGGCCCAGTGGCTGCGCACCCTGCCTGTCCACGACTTCAGTGCCACCGCACTTGCGGCGGCCCGCACAGGCGCCAAGGTGGGGACTGGGCGTGAGGTGCTGGCCCAGAGCCTGCACGTGGGGAGCCGGGTGGTGGTGCTTCTCCTCACCCAGCAGGCAAGGGGAGGCCCAGAGCAGCGCTGCTTACCCAGGTGCACGTGCGGCTGGATGGTGGGCCCACGGCGTCTGACCACATGGTCAGCGCCCTGGACACTTGGCTCCATCTGGCTCCGGCTGCCTCCTGCCCTTCCCCTACTTCGCGCTTTGTGGCCTGTGCTCAGTGGGGATGTCCTCTGGGCGTGGTTCACTAGCTGGCACTGGACTGATGCTCTTGGCCAGTCTGTGTCTGGGGTTCCTTGCCGCAGGCATGGGTTGCTCAGCTGCAGGCATTCCCATCCTTCTTTAGCCTACCCACTCAGGCGAATCTGCTCCCCTCTACCCTGCAGGGCAGTCTGGGTCCAAGGTGGACTCTGCTCAGGGCTAGTACTCAGCCTTGCCCAAGGCTGATGAGTCCCAGGCTCAGGCCCACGGCCACAAGTCTGCGAGAGACCTGGCGCAAAGTATGCTTAGAATGAGAAGGAGCCGTCGGTCCAGATTCGCGGCTGGGGGTGGGCACTGCCGCTCGGGTGGGTCCTCCTGCATGAAGGAGTGTGATGTGTGGAGGACTGGCCTCATAGCCTCTCGTTCTGCCCCTCTGCAGGTCCCCAGTCCCCTGGATGGCAGCGAAGGGGATGGGGATGGAGATACTGACTGAGGCTGCCGGCTGGAGGTAAGATCATGGCTTGCCTGACGTGAGAGCTGCCGGGTTGGCTGGCTCCTGCCTCGGTGCTGAGTCTGCAGTCTCCAGGCGGGAGTGCTGCCTAGCCACCTCCAGCCCCGAGTTCTCTGCGCATGCCTCGGCACGTGAAGACGCTATTTTTTTAAAGAAGCGATTTTCTTATTAAATAAGTATGTTTTGCTTAGTGAGTCCTTGTTTCCCTTTTTGTCTTTCCCTTTTTTTTTTTTTTGGTCCAGAGACTTGAGTAGGAAATGGCTGCATTAAGAACTGATGCTGAGGGAGGAAGGGCCAGGTGACTGGAGCCCCCAGGGCAGCGCGCCTCTGCCTACCCCAGCCTCTCCCTGGACCCCAGCTAGCGCTCCTGCATCTGTGCCTTGAGATGGCTGCTTGGGCAGGAAAGGACCCCCACCTGGCCTCAGCCAGCTGCTGGCCTGTGCCACTCGAGGTCCCCAGTCCCTGGGCCTCCTCTCCATCCTAGAATGCTTGCTTGCCTGGAGCCTGGGCTTGGAATTTGCCCTTTCCAACTCCATCTCTCCCCTGCTCCCACCTCAGCACCCAAAAAGGAGAGTGACCACTGTTTGTGCTTGAACATCGTTCCAGCCACCCACTCGTTTCACAGCCAGGGCCTTTTCTTTCGTCTCCAGCGCGTTTCACGCGAGGGCAATGTGCTCCTGCATTCGTCAATCTTAAAAGTATGCTTTTCTATTTTATTTTATTTTATTGTTTGAACCTGGGGATTGAATCCAGGGGTGCTTAACCACTGAGCCACATCCCTAGCCCTGTAGTTTTTATTTTGAGACAGGATCTCTCTCACTAATTGCCCAGGCTGGCCTTGAACTTGCCATTCTCCTGACCCAGCCTCCGGAGTCCCTGGAATGACAGGCGAGCACCACTGCACTCAACAAAATGCACTCAAAGTGTACAATAAAGGGACTTTTGACGAGCTCACAAAGTTGCGCAACTATCAGCACTAATTTCATATTTTTAATGCCCCAAATGAAAATCCCACGTATATTTGAAGCCACTCCCTGTCCCCTCCCGGCCAGGGACTTGCTGTTCCGCAGGTTTCTCAAAAGGAATCACCTAACGCGTGGCCGGGTGAGTCTGGCTTCGCCGCTGAGCAGCTTTTCAAGCTACATTCCCTCCTTTCGCAGAAAAACCCTGCATTGCGTGGGCGGTCGGGTGTCGCCCACCGGGTGCCAGCGACCTGCCGGGGCCACCCAGGCGCACCTGCCCGTCCGCGCTCCGCACGTCCCGACGCCGCCGGCCTGCGCGCGGCGGGCTTTCTTCCAGCGCCCGGGCCAAGCCCAGTTTAGTCCTGCCTCGGATTTGCATTTCTCTGGTGCCCAGAGAAGTCAAAGTTCTTTCCACGAGTCCGCTCGCCCCTCTCGGCTTCCTCTCTGCGGCCCACGACGCCCCCTGGGGAGCTCGGGCCCGGCCCACCCGAGTCCGCCCGAGCCGTGCCGGAGTCCGCCCGAGCCGTGCCCGAGCCCGCCCGAGTCCGCCCGAGTCCGCCCGAGCGTGCCGGAGCCCGCCCGAGCCCACCCGAGTCCGCCCGAGCCGTGCCCGAGTCCGCCCGAGCCGTGCCGGAGCCCTCCCCGAAGCTGCCCGAAGCCTCCCGAGCCCAGCACGGGCCGCTCCCTTAAGCGAGGATATGGCCACTCCCCAGCCTTCCCCCGAAGCCTGCGGAGCTCGCCCGAGTCCAGCCGGAGGTCGCCCTTCCAGTCCTTCCCCGCGGCCTCTCTAGCCCTCCGCCGCCGTCTGTACGCCTCCCATCCTCGTCGTCTGGTGCCCTCGCGCGGTGGGAAGCGGCGTCGCAGGCCGGGAGCCGCGCGTCCCTCCCGCTTGCCGTAGCCGCCGCGCCGCCGCTTCCTGCGTTCGCGGACCCGGATGCGTCGAGCGGCTGCGGCGCGCTCCAGCCTCCTTCGGTCCAGACGCGGCGCATCGCGGCCCGGAGGCCCAGGGTGAGCTGGAGGCCGCGACCAGGCGGGCGGGGAGCCGGGCGGCGGCGGTCGGGGCGGCCGCCGTGGGCCCCGCCGCGCGCGTCGCATCTGGAGCAGGCCGCGGCGGCGCTTTGTCGCGGGCGGGCGGGGCCGCGGCGGGGCGACCCTGCGGCCTGGCCGCTCGCGAGTCCGTGCCCGCCCGCCGCCTGGAGTCCCGCGGGCCGCCGCCGCGCCGCCCGGGCCGTGGGTCCCGCGCTGTCGGTCCCGGGCTGTGTCCAGCTCTGTGGGCCTGGGGCTGTGCCCTCCCGGCTCTGTGCGGGCCGGGGCTGTGCGGGGCCTGGGGCCGTGCGGGCCGGGCCTGTCCTCCCGGGCTGTGTCCAGCTCTGTGCGGGCCGGGGCTGTGCGGGGCCTGTCCTCCGGGCTGTGTCCAGTTCTGTGCGGGCCGGGGCTGTCCTCCCGGGCTGTGTCCAGTTCTGTGCGGCCTGGGGCTGTGCGGGCCGGGCCTGTCCTCCCGGGCTGTGTCCAGCTCTGTGTGGCCTGGGGCTGTGCGGGCCGGGGCTGTCCGGCCGGGCCTGTCCTCCGGGGCTGTGTCCAGCTCTGTGGGCCTGGGGCTGTGAAGCCTGGGGCTGTGTGGGCCGAGGCTGTCCTTCCCGGCTGTGTCCAGCTTATGCAGGCCTGCGGCTGTGCCCTCCCGGCTCTGTGTGGCCTGGAGCTATGCGGGCCAGGGGCCAGGGGCTGTGCGGGCCAGGGGCTGTGTGGCCTGGGGCTGTGCCGTCCTGGGGCTGTGCAGGCCTGCGCTAGGTGGGCTGCTGCTGGTCACAGCATTCGCAGCTCCTGCCTCCCGTCCCAGCCCTGCACAGTGAAGTTGTCTGCAAGTGTTGTGTGGGAGGCCCCCACAGGGACTCAGGGCTCCCCAGCTTCTGAAGTCTGCGCCCCTTGTGGTTCCCTTGTTCTCAAGGACAAACCTCCGTTAAACTGCACACCACTACTGCTTTTGGGTTCCTGTTGCCTCCCATGTCCCGCCTGCAGGGTTGCCCCTTTTTCAGCTGCTCTTGAGTCCCAGCTTGCCCTGCCTTGTCCCGCTTGTGGGTCCTGAGGAGCTCCACCCCATCCCTCTGTGTTCTCATAGAAGGTGGTCTCATTCTGTGCGTGACTGCAGCTCACGTATCACTGTGTCATGAGTGCGGGGTCAGGCAGGGTCTGGCATCCCATGTCTGCCTCTCCCGCAGTCCTTCCATCTCAGACACAGCTTCAGAACTCCTTGGAGGGGCCGAGGCTGTGGCTAGCATGCAGAGACCCTGGTCCCATTCCTAGCACCAAAAGCAAGCAAAGCCCCTTAGAGTGATCTGCACTTTTTTCTTGGGCTAAACTTGGTCCCACAGCACCTTCCCTGTTGCTCGCAGAAGGAAGGCTCTGTAGTTTGCTGTCAGCGCAGCAGGCAGTTGATGTTTTACAACAGAAGTCAGATCCGACAGTGGTTTCTCATCTCCCTTAGAAATGAGCCAGTAGCTTTGAGACATTTTGTGAAATGCTTTGTGCCACTCCTGTGACCTCGTGCTCCTTGTCCCCTGGCTCAGGGTCTGGGACCTTGGGTCCCAGCAGAGCCATGAGCCCGACTGTCACCCAGCAAGTACTCTCTTCAGAAGCCTATCAGTGGCTTGTCTGCCCCCATGTAGGGTCCTGCAGTGCCACCAGCCTGACCACCTGATGCCTGCTGCTCTGTTGGTTGCTTGGTTTGCCCCGTGGAAGCAGGGGCTGTGCTTCCAGGCATGTCTGTGGCGTGTCGCCTCCCTGACACGGTAAACCCCCAGTGATGTCTGCAGCTAAGTTGGTTGGTGAAAGCTGTTTTCTAAAGCAAGTGGCTCAGTGGGGACCTCAGCATGAGGATGTGATTAACAAGGTGACACTGTGTGCAGGCTTGATGTGCTGTTGGCCCTGAGTAAGAACCGGGTCTTGGGGAGGGCGATGCTGGAGAGTCTGGCTCCAGGGCCTGAGGCCTCGGGTCCATTCCTGCAGGTGGACCGTGGAGGCTGGGTGTCGACTCCGGGTGGACAGTCAGGTTTGTTCTGTGTGCACATCTCCTGCTTTTGCTGCTGTGTTAGCCCCAGCTTCATGTGTTAGGGTTACCTTTCTTTTCTTTGGTGGTGGTGTTGGGCACCAAACCTAGGGC
The DNA here is from genome assembly GCA_004024805.1 of Geosciurus inauris. Classification (NCBI taxonomy): domain Eukaryota; kingdom Metazoa; phylum Chordata; class Mammalia; order Rodentia; family Sciuridae; genus Geosciurus; species Geosciurus inauris. The sequence goes on along the minus strand of PVHX01007105.1, from coordinate 13,246 downwards.
TGCTCTGCCACTGAGCTACACCCCACCTCTTTTGATTTTGGCTGACCTTGAACTTGTGATCCTCCTGCCTCAGCCTCCTGAATGGCTGGGATCCTAGATGTGGCCACCATACCCAGCTTGTTTTAGGAATGTTCCAGTTGCTGTGTGGACACATTTCCATCTTTTTTCTTTTCCCCCTCAGTACTTGGGATCGAACCCAAGGCCTCCCACAAGCCAGGCAAGTGCTCTACCACTGAGCTGCATTCCCAGCCCCTGGGAAGAAATCTTTCCGTCTCTGTCCTAGCTCTGCCTCCAAGGCCCATGCTAGAAGCAGGCCATTTGACTCCCACTGAAGTTCCATGTTGGTCCCAGTACAGATGACACTGTGGCTGGTACCAGGTGTCACACACTGCTTTGCAGCCTGCGTGGCCTGTAGCTTGTGGTGGGGCCAGCTGAGCTTCTTGTCTCCTTTTTGCTGGTGGAAGTACAGTGGCCCCGTCCTTGGCTTCATCTGGGGAACCCGGCCCTGCTCTTCAGCCGTAGGCAGAGGGCCTTGCCCCAGTGCCTCTGGGGTTGGGATGCTGGCCGTGGTGTTTGCTCTGGGATCCAGCATCCTTTGGCCTGCAGCCTCAGCCCCGTGCCCCTCCGTGGGTTCTGCTTTATTTCTCATCAGTGGGAATTTTTATTTTGTTGCATTGTTGTGTGGTGAAAATAAAATATTAAAACACTGGTGTTGGAATAGAAGGGAAGAGCTTTGTTCCGCCTCCCTGCCACCTCAGCTGTGTTCTAAAGCACTGACACAGAGCTGTAGAGTTGGGAGAATTTTGACAAGCGTTGTATAATTTCATGATCATCAGGATACACAGCTGCCCCTTTGTCCTGGAACCCTCCTCATGCTGTCACTAGTGGTTTGGTGCTCCCTCTGTCCCTTGGCTATACTCTGCCAGGATGCCCAGCGGGTCGAGAGGTGGGGGCCTCTGGAGCCTGACTTCCCAGTCAGAGCACAGGACCTGGGCGGTATCTAGGTGTGTGTGCCCAGCAGCTTGTTTCCTTCTACTGCTGAGTAGGACCCTGGCCTGATGGGACAAGTGGACTTTTGGGCAGGACGTTGGGTTGCTTCCAGTTGCTCTTTGTTTCTAGTTTCTCTTTTTCATTTTTTAATTTTGTTTTTAGTTGTAGATGGACACATATCTTTATTTATTTATTTTTATGTGGCACTGAGCATCAAACCCAGTGCTGCAAGATGTTCAAACTATATAGAATCCACAGAGACCCTAGAGTTCCTTTCTGCTCTTTCCCCTCTGCTTGACTTCCTGGAGCCCCAGGTTGATGTCGCTTCCAGATTTGTTTCCATATGTCAGATTGTGCGTCCTTGATGAGGCAGTACCTCGTGAGAGGGTGGAAATGGGTTCTGGGGAGGAGGGCAAAAACACCTTAAGAGCTGGTAGTGGCCTATGGCTGCCGGAGGGTCCTGGCAAGTGCACAGTATAACTGTGCCATTAACATTTCAGGGGAGGGTTGGGCATGGTGGTGCATGCCTATAATCCCAGCTGCTCAGGAGGCTGAGGCAGGAGGATTGCAAGTTCAAGGCCAGCCTCAGCAATTTAGCAAGGCCCTAGGCAACTTAGTGAGACCCTGTCTCTAAATAAAATACTTTTAAAAGGGCTGGGGGGCTGGGGTGGTGGCTCAGTGGTAGAGCGCTTGCCTAGCATGCGTGAGGCACTGGGTTCGATCCTCAGCACCACATATAAATAAATAAAAAATAAAGGTCCATCAACAACTAAAAAAAATATTTAAAAAAAAAAAAGGGCTGGGGATGTGGCTCAGTGGTAAGGACCCCTGGGTTCAATCCTTGATACCAGAAAAATTTGTGGGAGGGAGTGGTTAGGGGAAAAACTTTCTTTTTCTTTTTTTTTCTTTTTTGGCACTGGGAATTGAGCCCAGAGACCCTTTACTACTGAGCCCATCCTCATCTCTTATTTTTTATTTTTTTTATTTTGAAACAGGGTCTTGCTAAGTTGCTTAGAGCCTCACTAACTTGCTGAGGCTGGCCTTGAACTTGCAATCCTCCTGCCTCAGCTTCCTGAGTCATGGGGAATGTACTACCTTCCCCAGCTAGGGGGAAAACATCTAAAAACATTCTTTAGGGGGCAGTGGGGAGAAAAGATTAAGAAAGAGCAGCAGGTGACATGGGTGTGAGCCACTGCTCGGTGCTCTGGAGCCTTCTCAGTATCCTCAAGCTGCTCTCCTGGTTTAGAAGAGGGGCGATGGCCTCCAGTGAAGGACCTGCTGCAGTCCCGCCTGTCTGTGCACTGCTGGGGTGGAACCCAAGACCTTGCCTGTGGTAGGCAAGTGCGGTGTCACTGAGTCGCACCCAGGTTCCCCCATGATCGTCGACTTTGGACCCTCGCTGTCAGTCACCTCGGAAGAGATCCTGGAGTCCAGGCTTTCCTGTTGTCCACTGCAGCACCCCGTCAGTTCTCAGTGGTGACAAACGGTGTGCTTGTTACACGGCCTCGGCATTACTGTCTCACAGAGACTGTTTTCTCCCGTCAAGGGCTTTGTGTGAGAAATTGAAGGCGCTTTGCAGCTACACGGCGCACACTGCCTGCCCTCCAGATGCGCAGCCCTGCTCCACCCCAGATGCCTCGCTGTCTCTAAAATCAGCTGCTGCATTGCAGAAGGGAAAGCATCATTTTAACATGTACAGGCTTTTTTGGTCTTTTTGGTTGCTCCATTCTGGTGTCCGTCACTTGGGGAGTGTGGAGATGGCTTCAGCTCCCTGGAGTTGGGCCACCAGGGAGCAGAAGGCAGAGCATTCTGGGCAGGCTTCTGAGGGGCGAGGGTGCTTGTGGGGAAGGGAGGGGATTCTGTGGCCTGCCCTGGCGGCTGGAGGTGCCCTGACTGCCAGTGCTCTGCCTGGGAGATGGCGACCCCGGGGGTTTCACAGGCACCAGCCCTGCCCAGGAGGCCTGCCAGGGCGCCCCCTTCACTCTGCCTTTCTTGACTCTGCACCTGGCTGTGGCCAGGCCTGCCGGTGTCGCCTCCTCTGGTGTCTACTGGTACAGGTGTGTCTGTTTGTGGCTCAATTTGTAGGGTTGTTGAAATCAGGAGAGTTGAAATGGGGTTGAAATGGACCGTCTGGGAAGCGCACGTCAAAACAACAGAGGAAGCGTCTCACCCCAGTTAGGATGGCTCTGCTGGAGAGAAGAAGGGATTGCTGGAGAGCCAGGTGCTTGGGAGGCTGGGCAGGGGAGCTCAGGGTCCATGCGACCTGGGCATCTTAGCCAGACCCTATGTCAGAATGAAAAATGAGAAGGGCTGGGGATGGAGTTCAGTGATCAGGAGCCCCTCGATTCAGTTCCAGTACCAAGAAAAAGGAAGTGGTGGTGAGGAGGTGGCGAAAAGGGAACTCTGGTGCTCTGAACGGCAATGCAGGTTAGTATGGCCACTTTGGAAAGCAGTGTGGGTTCCTCAAGAAATGAACAGAGGGGCCAGTTGTCCAGCCCAGCATCGCACCACTGGGAGGAGAGAGCGGCATCCCAAGGGCACAGCCATCTCCTGTGGCTCTGTTGGTAGTAGTCAAGGTAGGGAGCAGCCGAGGTGCCCGTCAGGGGTGAACTGGTAGAGACCGCAGTGCATGCGGCCCTGGAGGGGGAGCTGGGCTGTGGCCCCGTGGGCGAGCTCCTGCCTGCAGGTGCGGGGAGCATGCACACACAGCCTGAGAAAGAGGCGGTGGGCCTCGGGGACCTGTGTTAAGCAAAGCGAGAGGCGTGGAAAGACAGGCTGAGCCCTTCCTCGCCCACAGAGGGGACGGGAGAACAGTGCGACTAGAGCCTGGGAGCGGACGGGGAGGGGATGGCTGTGCGAGAGCTGTAAGACAGGAGGAGCAAGGTCTCCTGCTCTGCAGCATGCTGCTGTACATCCCTGGGAGGTAGAGACATCGGAGTCCCAGCACACAGACATGGTGAATGTTCTAGAGCACAGATATCGTGTGTATCTGATGACCGTACTGCCCGGTGATACCTAATAGTGCAGATACTATGTGTCAGTTTTTTAAAGCTGAGTTAAATTAGAAACATAGCCTTACTTACTGAGCTGTGCTGGGGATGAAACCCGGGGTCCTGCACAGGAGGTGCGAGCAGGTGGCTGCTGAGCTGTGCCCTCAGGCCTTTTTATTGAGACAGGGTCTCACTAAGTTGCCCAGGCTGGACTTGAACTTGCAATACTTCCATATCCAGCAAAGAATCATCTACTTAGTGAGAAGAGAATGTTCCAGCTTGTCGTGGAAAAGAGCAGTACAAGTGGCGGCATCTGTGGGGTGTGTCTGGGTGTCCTGGGCTGTGAGCCCTGGAGATCTCTGCGCCTGCCCCCCCCCGCTTCCCATGCCTCCCTCAGCAGCGGGAGCAGCAAGTGCCAGCTGTCTGATGCCGCGTCTTGCTGCCTGGTCTAGGGAAATGCTCGTTTTAGCTTGTGTTGCCTTTTTTGTTTTTGGTGCTGTGTGGATTGAAGCCAGGGATCCTCACATGCTAGGCAAGGGCTTTGCCATTGACTGAGCTGCATCCCCAGAGCTTTTTTCAAGTTCTGTTTTGAGACAGGGCCTTGCTAAGTTGCTGAGGCTGGCCTCAAACTTGCAATCCTCCTGCCTCAGCTTCTTGAGTCTCTCGGATTACAGATGTGCACCACTGCGGGTTTACTTTTGTTAGTGGGACATTTGAGCATTCTCCTCTAAGGTGTTAAATAGATGCTTAGCAGTAATATCCTTAAGGAGAAAAAGGGCTCTTGTTTGTCTCAGAGGGAGCAAGGAAGAGACCCTTGATGACTCTGCAGCTCAGCTCAGGGTGACAGGGGCCCTGAAAGGCAGGGAGCGTGCTGGCAGGACAGACTGGCCTCCTGTGCCCTCAGCACCAGGTTGCACCTTGGTGTTCAGATCTCCTCCTCTACCCTCCTAGAAGCTTGTTTCTATGGCAGGAACTGGCTAGGGTTCGACAGCAGCTGCCCCTGGGCGTGGGCCTTGTCCCTCTGCTCCTGGACCCTGGCTCTGAGCTGGCGCAGTGCCACGGTGGGTTCCTTTGCACCAGCGTTTCTCCTGGGGAGGAGGACGCTCCTGCCCATGGCCCAGACCGCAGGCTGTGCCTAGCACTTGCTCTTGTTTCCTCCAGTCCCTTCCACTCCCTGCAGACACTTGTGTCCTGGCCTCTCCTGCTCCTCCCCCCCTTGAAGACTGATCTTCCACCCTGTGCCTGTCAGGTGCTGACCCTCTGAGTGCTTGCAGGCCTTCTGCAGGGGCCACAGTGAGGGGCGTCCCTGCAGCTGGCTAGCTACCTTCCTTCCTTTTCTTTTCCTTTCCCTCCCTTTCTTCCTTCCTTCCTTCCTTTCTTCCCTTTCTCCTACAGTTTCTCCTCAGTGTGATCTTGTGGAGGACATTTAAGTCTAAGGCCATTTCTACCCTCTGCTCTAGGACTTCATGTTTTCCCCTCTTTTCGCCCTTTCTCTCTCTTCCCCCTTTCCCCTGTACTGAGGATTGAAGCACGGGGTGCTCTGTCACTGGGCCACATCCCCATCCCTTTTTATTTTTTAATTTGAGACAAATTCTCACTAAGTTGCCTGGGCAGGGCTCAGACTTGAGATCCTCGTGCCTCAGCCTCCTCAGTTGCTGGGCTTACAGGTGTGTACCACGGTGCAGTGTCCTGGCAGGGTGTCTGCATACCCGGTGTGTGGGGGCTGATGCTGGAGAGGGCTGCGGCTTGTCCACTGGATTTACCAAGGGAGCACCTGCAGTGCTGGCAGCTGACCTGACCTGTGAGGCGTGGAAGCTCTGGTGATCGAGGGCTGTGCGTCCTTCCCAGGCTGCTGGGCAGCAGAGCAGGCAGCTCTGCCATGGACGGGGGCTCAGGGAAGCACCAGCTCAGCTGGAAAAGGGCCTCCTGGTCCAGAGCATGGTGCTGGGTTCATACCTGTTCCCAGCCTGCTGGATGCTTGGCCTGGAGTGCTCAGCTGGGGTGGCGGCGAGCACGTGGGGTGGTGTGGCCTGCACGGCCTCCCCCAGCTTAGCTGCCACTGCCACTGGCGCTCGCTCCATGCTGCAGGAACTGGTTGGTCCTGTGCCTGATTCTGCCCGGGTCCTGTGCCTGATTCTGCCCGGGTCCTGGGCCCTGGCACAGCTTGGACTCGGGACGTTCTTCTCATCGTCTGTGCATTTTTTATTTTTTATTTTTATTTTTGGTACTGGGGATTGAACTCAGAGGCACTTGACCACTGAGCCACATCCCAGCCCTATTTTGTGTTTTATGTAGAGACAGGGTCTCACTGAGTTGCTTAGCGCCTCGCCATTGCTGAGGCTGGCTTTGAACTTGCGATTCTCCTGTCTCAGCCTCCCTAAGTGCTGGGATTACAGGTGTGCGCCTCTGGGTCTGGCACATTTTTTATTTGTTTTGGTACTGGGGATTAAATCCAGGGGTGCTTTATTTCCCAACCTTTTTATTTTGAAACATGGTCTTGACCAAGTTGTTTAGGGCCTCATTAAGCTGCCCAGGTTGGCCCTGAACTGTGGTCCCCTGCCTCAGCTTCTGAGTCACTGAAATCACACATGAGCAACACAGTGCCCAGCAGTGTCTTTTTTTTTTTTAAAGGACAGTTTTTATTATTTTCCCATACAGAAATGCAGAAGTGTACCTTTAACCCAGTCTACCAGCCAATTCTTGAGTCTTTTCCTTGCCCCTTTCACTTTGGCAGTGTGCGCTACAGGTCCTGGTCCCAGGACATGCCTCCTAGTGAGGACAGAACGTGGCAGGCCTGTCCCTGTCCTTGGCCCTGAGGGCATCTTTGTCTTCCTGGTTGCCAGGTGTGAAGGAGGAGGAGGCAGTTTTGTTTTATTTCGTTTTTGTCACTGAGCAACATCCCAGCCCTTTTTATTTTTTATTTTGAAGCAGGGTCTCCCTGAGTTGCTTAGGGCCTCCCCAAGTTGCTGAGGCTGGGATTGCAGGCTTACCCACCTGTATTCTCCCTGTCCTCCACCGCCCAGCCTGGCCTTCTGTGGGTGATGCAGTATGCACAGTGGGCAAGCAGACGGCTGGCTCAGTGGAGTCGTCTTGTACAGCCACCACCAGCTGGGCTTCTTGTCCTCATCGCAGTGGTGACGGTCGCAGACTTGCTGAAGGCTGGCACTTTTCTGGTGGGGACCTCCCCTTTGCCAGCAGCCTCGTCTCCTTCTCTGTTGCCGGTCTGTACTTCGGGGCCAGCTCAAGCAGCTGGTAGTTGCTTGGTGGTCTGGCCTGGGTGAGCTGGTAGATTGCAGGAGACTTGAGCTGCTGAGAGCAGAGTGCTCTGGCCCTGCCTCCCAACGCAGTGGGACCCTGTGATAAAGCGATGAGGTTCCTTTTGGCCCAACGTGGTGTTCAATGCCAGAGTTCTTAGGCCTTTTAAGTAGGGGATTTCTGCTTACATGGCCTCCTGCTGCTTTGGGGCAGCGGGTGGGGGCACACCTTCCCTCGTTTCTTTATTCCACCATCTTGGGCAGCTGGAGGAGAGCAAGGAGAGGGGGCTGTGGGCACTGCATACGTTACCTCCTGGGATTCGTTTGGTGTGAGTCAGTAAGACGCCTGTTGGGCTCAGACGCCAGTGGGAGCACACCTGCAGAGTGGCCTCTGCAGTGCTGTTCAGGGGGTCGCCATTCTGTCTTCTTTCCAGTCACTTGGTTCTGATCTTGATTTTTCTAGGAGGACGTCACACGTTGGACCGTGTGGGAGGTGACAATGCACCATGGCAGTGGTCCTCAGAGTGTCCAGCACCAGCTGCAGAGGTCCAGGTCCTTCACCGGCAGTGAGGAGGAGCAGTCGGCCCACCCAAACCTGCCACCGTCTCCTGCAGCACCCTTTGCTCCGTCGGCCAGCCCATCTGCCCCCCAGTCCCCTGGTTACCAGATGCAGCAGCTGATGAGCAGGAGTCCTGCAGCTGGGCAGAACGTGAACATCACCCTGCAAAGCGTAGGCCCTGTTGTGGGAGGAAACCAGCAGATCACGCTGACCCCTCTGCCGCTGCCCAATCCCACCTCTCCAGGTTTCCAGTTCAGTGCACAGCAGAGGCGATTTGAGCATGGCTCTCCATCGTACATTCAGGTTGCGTCCCCCCTGTCCCAGCAGGTGCAGACACAAAGCCCTACACAGCCCAACGCTGGGCCTGGGCAGGCCCTGCAGAGTGTGCGTGCAGGTGCCCCTGGCCCTGGGCTGGGCATGTGCAGCAGTAGCCCCACCGGAGGCTTCGTAGACGCCAGTGTGCTCGTGAGGCAGATCAGCTTGAGCCCCTCCAGTGGCGGGCACTTTGTGTTTCAGGAGGCTCCAGGCCTCACCCAGATGGCCCCCGGGGCTCAGGTTCAGCTCCAGCACGCGGGAGCACCCATCGCAGCGCGAGAGCGGAGACTGTCTCAACCTCACGCACAATCAGGAGGCACCATCCACCATCTGGGACCCCAGAGCCCTGCAGCTGCTGGAGGGGCCAGCCTGCAACCCCTGGCCAGCCCAGGCCACATCACCACAGCCAGCCTGCCACCCCAGATCAGCAGCATCATCCAGGGCCAGCTGATTCAGCAGCAGCAGGTGCTGCAGGGTCCGCACCTGAGTCGGCCTCTTGGATTCGAGAGGACTCCTGGCCTGCTGCCGCCTGGGGTCGCGGGGGCTCCGGCGTTCGGGATGACGTCTCCACCGCCTCCCACCAGCCCTTCCCGAACTGCCATGCCCCCCGGCCTTTCCAGCCTGCCGCTCTCATCTGTGGGGAGCTCAGGGGTGAAGAAGGCTCCCAAGAAGCTGGAGGAGATCCCGCCAGCCTCCCCGGAGATGGCGCAGATGAGGAAGCGGTGCTTGGACTACCACTGCCGGGAGATGGAGGCCCTGAGGGAGACCTTCAGGGAGTGCTTGATGGAGCTGTTCTTCCTGCAACACCTCCAGGGCAACATGATGGACTTCCTGGCTTTTAAGAAGAAGCATTATGCCCCATTACAGGCATATCTCAGGCAGAACGATCTGGACATGGAGGAGGAGGAGGAGGAGGAGGAAGAGGAGGAGGAGGAGGGAAGGTCTGAGGTCATCAATGATGAGGTAAGCAGCGCTGGTTCAGTCTTGCAGGGAGCACATGAAGCAAGGGAGAGCATGGCAGCAATGATTTGAGGGTGACCTCTGAGCCTGCGCCCTGGGAGAGTTGGGGTCCTGGGGACTGAGGGGACAGTGGTGTGGGACTCCCTTCCTGGAGAGCAGCGGCTCAGCACCCCACGTCCTCACAGAGAGCAGGCCCTCGCCCCTCCCGCCCGGTGAGTGGCCCTGGCCGGCAAGCTCGGCAATGGTGGAAGGGTTCTGCGCAGCTGGACCCAGAGTGCCCACAGCCTGGCACTGCACGGCGCTCACAGGAACCCTGCCTGCATGGCTTTGAGCAGCAGCTCTAAACCAGCAGCTGTGATTGGAAATCACTGGATATGTTTTCGTGGGATCTCCATGATTAAAATACAGCTATTGTGGCAAAAAACTATCGAGACTTTTTTCAGTTTTCATATGTAGTCTTATTTTTGAGATCATATTTTAAATGCACTTTTGCAAATACCTATTGAGTGATAATTAGGATAGAATCTTTTGTAGACAGTATACTTTTTGGGCACCTAGTACAGGTGCACAGTCAACCCCTTGCCACCACGGTCCCCGAGGTCTCTGTGTCCTGAGCACCAGGTGGTGATTGTCCTGTGATGCACTGTACTTTGTGCCTTCGTGTTGTGCAGTGTGCACTGTGTGCCGGGCTTGTTTTGTTTTATGAAACTGCTAAAATAACTTAGACCTTTGTCAGCCCTTCTGCAAAGAAACCAGCTTGTGGTGAACCCAAGCTCGGCTCTTTGCCCACGTCCTCTGGCTCTGTGGATGTGTCTGTGTGGCTCTGCCATCTGTCTTCTCTGGCGCCCTTCCTGGGATGGACCGTTCTTGTTTTCCAGAAAGTCTACGTTATTCCGAGGGTTTCACCTCTGTTGCCACGAGGCAGTGAAGTCCAGTTCTCTGTTTGTATGCCACTGTTGTCTGTAAGCCGGTCCCCTGCACTGTACGTGAGAGTTCAGCCCTCCACAGCCTGCTGCCGCCGAGGACCTTTGCCATGGGACCACGTGTCAGTAGCAGTGCTGTGGTGCGGACGGCCAGAGAAGCCGCAGGACTTCGTCACTTGAGTCTGTTGCCACTTCCACTTCAGAGTCTGGGGTCGCAGAACCTAGGATGCGTCTGTGACCTGGACTGGTGCTGCTGAGCATCAGTGGTCACTGGGTGGTGATGTGGCACATCTCTCAGTCAGCTTAGTGTCCTTTACAGGATTTGATGCAAAAGTATTTTAATCACCTGAGTCAGTGAGCTGTCAGCAATGAAATTCTAACGGAATTCTAAGCAGTCTTAAAAATTATGTTGCCTTTTTTTCTCAAAATATTTCTCTCAGGTAAAGGTTGTGACAGGCAAGGATGGGCAGACTGGGACTCCTGTTGCTATAGCAACCCAGCTTCCGCCAAATGTGTCTGCTGCTTTTTCATCCCAGCAGCAGCTGCCTCAGGTACTTTTCGATGGTTCTAAATTGTAGTCTCATCCCAAACGTTTCTTTCATCCAGATATTTTAACTTCAATTTACTATGTGCTCTTCGGCATTTTTTTTTTCCAGAGCCCATTCCTTATTTTTTAAAAGTAAAAACGCCTTCCTGCATACACAGCTGTAGATTAAGTTGCATGAGTGAACGCCAGCCCAGACCTTGCTGCCTTGCTTCCATTTACTGCAGCGTGGTGGTAGCTCTTAGCGTGCATGTCCAATCTCAGTCCTGTCTGTGTGCCCAGGACCCCTGTGTGCTGTGTTTTCAATGTTCGTCCTTTCTCGTGTCTTTTACCTGTATTTTGAGAACAGTGCAAAACAGAACAAGAAAACGTCTTAAGCAAACGGTAACTTTGGTGTTTTCCTTAGCTAGAGGGATGCTGAGGTGAAGTCCCCTGAGATCATGGAGACTATGGGCTTCTGGGTGGACTCAAGTGAATGACAGCAGTTCCACATGCCAGGCTCTAGTGCTTTTGGAACAGGCTGTAGGTCCTGAAGCTGTTTTGTACTCAGCGGTGCTTTCTGTTACGTTATTCTTACTTTTGCTAGAATCTCAGATACACATGAAAGTTGCACTAGACACACAGAAACCCCTGAGATTTCCCTCAGCTGCCGGTTGGCAGCTTCCTCTGCCTCTGCTTAGTTTCCGTTCCGTCACGGTGTGCAGCACAGGTTCACAGCCTTTCCGCCCTGATGCTCCAGCCCCTGGCAGGTCAGGATGTCACCTCGCCCACATCACGTATGGTCACAGGAGATGTCACAGTGGACCAATGCTGTCATGGTTCCCCACTCACACCTGGGTCCCACCTCCTGCCCCAGGATGCCCTTCTGGCTCCCTCTGCTAGAACCCCAACCTCCCTGGGTGTTCAGTCTGCGGCCTCCTGGTCGCTGTGGGCTGGGCTGGCCTGTGTTGTGGCTGTGCTGTTCTGAGCAGACCGGCCTATTGGGTGCAGTGTGGGAGCACGGGGTTGTGCAGGGTTTCCTTGGGTCACGTTCAGTCATGTATTTGTGTTTTTTTGGTGGGGCTGGGGTGGAGCCCAGGCCTCACACATGCCAGACAAGCTCTAGCAAAGTGTGTTTGAGAGGGGCCCAGAGAAGTGTGGCGTGTCCCTGACTGCTGAGGTGGCGTGTGCAGGCCCGCTCCATGGAAGTTGCTGGCTTTTTCTTGTGAAAAGGGGAGGAGCAGGGAAGATGCTTTTGGTGTGTAAACACCTGACTCCTTGAACCTCGCCGCCGATGCCTGCCCGGCCCTGGTTGTCTACACCAGTGACTGCTGTGAAGGTCCCAGGGGGCTTTTGGTGTGTGGTGGTTGATGGCCACTGTAATGAGGAGCTGCTTTTTCCACCGTTTTTATGTCCGTTGAGACTTGATGCTTCTTTCAGTCAGTACCATGGGTATTTGTTTCTGTCCATATAAACTCACTCTGTTTACATTCAGTAAAACTCACTTTTTTGGCCTAATTCTGCAAGTCTTGACAAATGCATGGACTTGTCTACTCTGCACGGCTGTCGAGGACCAAACAGTTCCCATGACCTGCGTGGCCAGGCCCCTCCTTGTCCTGGCCCTGTCCTCCAGCTCCCCGGTGGTGCCTGTGGTGTCCTGCTGTGCCCTGTGGCTGAGGGGCACTCCTTTGTGGACCTACCTGTTTGGTTTACCTGCCTCCTGAGGAGGGTGCTTCTGTTTTAGGGATGTATGCATGTACATTTAGCCTTTGTTGGGACAGGGTCTCTCCAAGTAGCCTGAGTGGCCTCACCTGCACTCTCCTGCCTCAGCCTCCTGGGTCATGGGGATGACAGGTGTTAGGGGCATGAGCAGAGCCGTGGTGGCGTGCACACAGCTTTAGTGGGAGCGTGGACTGCCTTGCAGTCAGGCTGTGTTACGTGTACTTCCAGCTTCACAGGAACTACCAGCCTTTCCAGGGGGCCTGTGCCGTCCTGTGTTCCCAGCACAGGGTGCGAGGGTCACCGCCCTGTTTCTCCAGGGTGCTTAGACTTCCCTGTGTTAGCCGTGCCGACTGGTGTGCAGTGGCTTTCCTTCCTGTGTCTTTGCTGTGTGTGTGTCTGTGGTGGAGTGTCTGTTCACTGCTCACAGGTGTTTCCACTGGACTGTTTCATCGTTGTGTCTGAAAGTTCTTTGTATGATACGGATGTCAGATTTTTTGTCAGACCTAAGATTTGCGGATTTTTTCAGTCCTGTGGTTCTTTTCCTTCTCTCAGCAGTATCTTTTGCAGAACAAACAGTTTAAGTTCTGATGAAGTGCATGCAGGGCATGCAGGCCGCACCTGTGATCCCAGCAGCTCAGTCGGCTGAGGCGGGAGGATCACAGGTTCAGAGCCAGCCTCGGCAGCTCAGTGAGGCCTGGTCTCTGAATACAGAAATCAAAGAATGAATTAAAAAAAATGAATGGCTGGGGATATGGCTCAGTCGTTAAGTGTCCCTGGGTTCAGTCCCTGGTCACACAAAACAGAAAATTCAAATGAAATGCAAGTGATCATTTTTTTAAACTGCTTCTGGTGTTACATCTAGGGACACCGTGCTCAGTCTGAGGCCACAAGGGTTTCTCTTTTTTGGGGGGGTGTGGTTTACAGTTTCACTAATTTAGGACTGTGACCCATTTTCTTATCTCCCTCCCTCCCTCCTTTCCTTACTTCCTCCCTCCCTCCCTCCCTCCCTC
>PVHX01007104.1:25169-94293 GCA_004024805.1 Geosciurus inauris | reverse complement strand
ATTGAAGGACATCTGGGTTGCTTCCACAGTTTTGCAATTGTGAATTGTGCTGCTATAAACATTGAAGTGGCTGCTTTACTGTACTGTGCTGTTTTTAAGTCTTTAGGGTATAGGCCAAGGAGTGGGATAGCTGGGTCAAATGGTGGTTCCATTCCAAGTTTTTTAAGCAGTCTCCATACTGTTTTCCAGATTGGTTGCACCAATTTGCAATCCCACCAGCAATGTTTAAGTGTACCTTTTTCTCCACATCCTCGCCAGCACCTATTGTTGCTGGTATTTTGGATAGCTGTCCTTCTGACTGGGGTGAGATGAAATCTGAGGGTAGTTTTGATTTGCATTTCTCTAATGGCTAGAGACGTTGAACATTTCTTCATATATATGTTTATTGATTGTCTATCATCTTCTGAGAGGTTTCTATTCAGCTCCTTAGCCCATTTATTGATTGGATTATTTGGTTTTTTGGTGTTAAGTTTTGTGAGCTCTTTATATATCCTGGAGATCAGCGCTCTATCTGATGTGTGTGTGGCAAAAATTTGCTCCCAGAATGTAGGCTCTCTGTTCACTTCATTGATAGTTTCTCTTGCTGAGAAGAAGCTTTTTAGTTTAAGTCCATCCCATTTATTGATTCTTGCTTTTATTTCTTGTGCTATAGGTGTCTTGTTAAGGAATTCGGGGCCTAATCCCATGTGATGCCAATTCATCCATTTTTTAACCTGAGGCGTTCAATCCATAAAATCTTAAAGCACGGAGCACGTTTCCAAAGCACTCTCAAGAAGTGACAAGTTGGGAAACACTTGTCTAATCCTAATAAGGATTAAGAAGTTATTAAGAAAATACCTTCTTATGGAAATAATTTTAAAATATGCCTTTGCGTTTGTTATTGAAAAAAATCTTAGAGAAACATTCGTGCCAGAGGGAAGAAAGGGCCATCTGACAAGCAATATTCTTTCAAGCATAAGTGTTAAATACTGCAGTTTATACTAATTTCTCTCATTCCATTTGATTTAGGGTTTACTTTTCATGCAGACAAAGATATACGCATACCCTAGAAAATTCATTTCCCCATGTGGTATTTCTAAATACCTACCTTCCGTAGCTCACGCACTGCCTGGCTGCCTGTCTCTCTTTGTAACAATGAAATTTTCTGCTTTAATCAGGGATTTTAAATTCAATTTTCTGGCTTAGAAGTACTTACACAGGCACAATTCCCAAAATATTTAGTGAATATATTTTTTAAAAAGTTTATTTGAGAAAAAGAGTGAAAGCTTTTGCACACCTGACAAGGTAGCTTTGTTCTGATAATGGATGCCGTCCATATTCAGCTCTACCAATATCACAATGGACATGTTTCTTTTTATAAAGAGATGGGCATAAGTAAAGGACTTTGACTAAATGGAGTCAATGGAAAAGCAAGGCCCCCTAACCTTAGACTGATCCACAGCACAGGATTTAAATAAAAAAAATTCGGTCTCCTAATGCAGTGACTTTCAACTTGGCTTCTTATCAGCATCTTCAGGACCCTTTGAAAAGAAATCCCAGTAACTGGGCTGTATGTACCCAAATGTCGCTGGGAGTGGGGCTCAGGTATCAGCATGTTTTAGGTTCCCCATGTGCTGCCAAAGTAGGTGACCACTGCACTGAAGGCAGATAACAAAAGGCAGATAGCAAGTTCCTTTGCCCATTGACCTTGCAAATATTGTCCATGGGGCAATGCTGACTCTCGCTGATGCTATCTTTCACTTGGCTCAAGAACCTTACATTATCAGCTTCTGGTGACATTTTGGGACTTTCCATTACCTTGATGATTTTTTCAGCGATATTTAATCAGGTGATTACCAACAAAAAGAAAAGACAGGAAAAAAAGAAGTTTCCATAAGGCATGATATGAATAAATAAGTAAAAAACAATCTCAGGTTTAAAAGTAAATCATGAGATGTCAAAGTCTGTGAAATTATTTATATAAGAAAATAAGTATGCCTATTTTAAAAGAATTGAATTAAACTTGTGTTTTTCATCTGTAACTGTTCCTTGAACATGAAAATGCTTCCAACTCAGAAAGATTTAAGAAAGGTAATTTTTAAGTAAACACTCCTTACCTGTCTTCTGCAAGAAAACAAAGGGCCAAAGCTTCCCAATTCACTTACAGAAAATCATGTTATTTTCAGTTAGAATATTGGCAACTGCATGAATTATCAGATATGTCATCAGGAAGGTATGAACTGTACAAAGACATTAGAAAAAGTCCCCAAAGAAAATAAGATGGTAAAATAACAATAGAAAAATAAAACAAAACAAAGTAAAAGAATGCCAGATGTTTACAGCTTATATCAATGTGACTTGTGTTCTACTTAGGATAAAATAAAACCAGTATGAACTTTTTTATCAGGATTTATAAAATGGAAAAGGATTTTGGATAAACTACACATAAAGGCTAATAGATACTTAAAGCCTCATCTATGCTTCCCTAACTTTAAATGTAATACTAAAATACCTTGTGACACAATGGTTTCTTTCTGTCTTTAGTACTTTTACCCCATTGCTATTATGCTTTACTTTTTAATGAAACAGACTTGATTACATACAAAAACCTTATTTCTTTGAGGCAACTATTTAGGTAACAACTAAAATAAAATTTCTTTTGGAAGGAGAGCTATCTTTCCATGTATTTTTAAAAAATTCAGATCTCTGAATAAGATATCATGGAAAATTCCACGTCTATTAACCTAGAAAAAAGTCATTTCAATGATCCTTTCAGGGGTGTCAAAATGATCCACTACTGTTGACAAAAAGAAGGAACCATTTGAATGTGATTTCTATCCCCCTACCCTAAAAATAATAGCTAATATTTACTGAGGATTTACTATGTGCACTTGTGTGATACTGTACACATATTATTTAGTTTAATCCTCAAACTTTTATATGTAAGTAAATGTAATCACAGATTAACTTGCCAGAATTCAGATTAAGCAGCAGAGCTAGAATCTTAACTGGGAGAGATGAGACTCCTGAGCTTAGTTAGGCTCTTAACTGCTATGCATCTGCAGAAAGCCCTCAAAATTGCCATTCCTATAAAGTACATGGATGGAACTTCATTTTCCATGAAGTTCCTTTCAGTTTTTCTATCTTTGCCCTACTTTTTTGTCTCCCCAGGGATATGAAGATTTCTGATGAGACTATTTCCTTATTATGAAGTTGGGAGAAAAAAATCATGAACATTTATGTGTATAGAACTAGCTGAACTAGCTTGAGAATATTTAAAACAAGTATTACAATACAGATTTATATTAAAATGGACAAATGGACAGTCCTGGGATCATGGTGTATGTCTTCCAATTTCAACTCTCAATCTTTAATAGTATTATACCCCCAAAATTAAAGAATATGAATCTAATGTAAACTTGCTCTAACAGTATTACTATTATTATCTCCAATACTACTATACCAATAGAAATTAACTAAAATTCTAATATTTTATGTTTTTATTAGTATATTATAATTATACATAAGAGTGGGTTTTATTGTGACATATACATCTATGCATAATTTACTATAAGTCATTCCCTGGTATGTCTCCCCTTTCTCCTTACCTTTGTCTTCCTGTTCCACTTCATTTATTCTTCTGGTCTTCCTTTAATTTATTTACACATATATTTTTTATTCATTGGTACATTATAATTATATATTAAAGTGGAATTCACAGTGGTATTTTCTTACGTGTACACAGCATAATTTTGTCCGTTTTATTTCCTAGTTCTTCCCCTTTTCCTTCCTTCCTACTTCCCTCTTGATCCCTTAACTTTCCTCCAGTGATCTCCCTATTTTCCTGAGATCTTCCTTTTTATTCCTTTTTCTCTTTAACATCTGCATATTAGGTAAAACTAAATGGCTAAAAAAGAAACAATAATTCCACAAAAATCAATTACTTATTTCTAAATGTAATCCATTACTACAAAATTATTAAGGTAACAGGTATACTCTGACCTTTACCCTGAAAGGAATTTCAGGAAACTATTGAAAAACAATGGTTTTCCTCCCATTTTATGATGAAGATGTGTTATTTCTATGTTTTGGGGTAGATATCATGATATATTTCACAACTATCTGATGGTAATTCTAGTGATAATGAATTAATAATCAGAACTTTGTTCAACATCATCTTTTACCTAAATAGAATCTGTTGCTTACCATTTGCTTAAGAAATAAAATGTTAGAATGGTGATGGCTGAAGTAGTTGTGGGTATAAATCATTTCTTTCCTGTCAATTTTACATGGCTGTTTTACAGCTATTAACAGAGAGAATATTATGTTCTTTCTAAACACTCTAATGGTTGTAAAACAGGTCTTGTTTTTGAAAATGAAAAGTCATACTTTTATTTGAAAACAACACCTTTCTAATCGATATTAAAATAGTCCTTAAAGCTCCATCTGTCTTTAATACTTGTTCTAATTTAGTATTAAAAAATAATGACAATAAACTCAAAATAATTCTCAGCAAATACTGTCAATATCTTTCACATAATGGAGCAAATATGCTATTTCAGCATATTTGAAATATAGAAAGCATTTAAACCTCTATATTTGTATACAATTACCCTAGCTTGATTAACTAAATATGTGGCAGCTGATCAATTATTTATACCACTTCAGTTTATTTCTGAAAACTCACTCTAAGGACTGAAAGCAGTTTCTTAATAAAGCCTGAAGATGAGCTGATATAATAAGAAACATGAGGTTTCCTCTTGCCTTCTACTGCTAGTAACAAAAGTACTAAGTGCTAGAATTAGATTATTTCAACAAATTAAATGATCCAAGGCATCACCCAATCTTTCATCCAAGTGTGAGAAGTGAAATGACAGACATATATTTGGAATTAGAGGGGCTATTTCTTCTTGGTTTCTGTTTATTGTAGAAAAATGTTTAATATTAAGATGATTTGTGAATATATCTAAATGTTTACTATGAGAATGAATATGTAAGCAACGTACTGAAAAATTGTGGTCAGAAATATTGTAAGGTAGCAGTATTTGGTAATAATAATTACTTTCTCAAAGATCTATGCTCTGTTTCAAGAGTCTTGGGTTTTCCCCATAAATAAATAAATTAGATGATTTCTACATTTAAATATCCTTAATGAATACATAAAATATTTACAATAATCTTTTATGAACTGATCATCTTAAATAACATTTACTTCAATTTAAATACAGTTTATAACTTCATAAAAATATTTAAGTGGTCCCAAAACATCATGTAAAAAGCAGTATGTGGAAAAAAACATGATATAACCTTATGTGAGGTAGAGAAAATCAAAATAAAAAGTCATCTATAGAAGCAGATTCTGGGTGCAGATTTTGCCAGTATGTCCAAACCCAGAAATTTTCCAGTGGAAAAGAATATAGGAAAAAGTTTTTGGCAAAACATAGGTTACACAAAAACCATTTAGAGGCTTACACTATTCAGGTCTTCAACTTTGAACATTTTCATAATTGCTAGGAAAAAATCCAAAAAGTGAAGAAAAATGCATTCCTACCTAACAGCTAATTATGTGTTTTGAGTAAATAGTCTTTCGGGTGCTATAGTTCAGGAATCTGGTAATTATAGTGAGTGTTTCTTTGCTTATCTGCTTCCAGGCTGAGCACAGACTAGGCAGCTAGTGAATAGAATGTGATCAAGTAGAAGGAGTTAGCTATTGGAATTAAGGCCTACATTCAAGCCCCATTGCTGCCAATTCTCACTACATGACAAATCTCCCTGAGTCTCTGTAGGGAAGGCTCAAGATAGCTATACTTAGGCGCCCTCACCAAGACTTCTGGCCATCTATGCTTTTAGTATGTAGTCAAGATCATAAACACTCTGATTCAGCATATATACTGAAGGTGATACACATCTGCTTGTGAGCATGTGTTCATTTTTGTAACCTGTTGGAACTCTGCCTTCTTTGGCCTGCATATGAAAAGGACTATGGAAAGATTCAGGGAGTGGGGCTGCTGCTGCCTCTGAATAAGGCATGTCTACTCTCCCAATTGTGCCTCATATCTTCTACTGCCAGAACCACAAATCTTTTTTCTAGGGCCTGAGACTCAGCTGGACAATTGGCATAATTGTCAGTATTTCACACAAGTGAGAGATGCCTCAACCCTAGAGGATAAAGATGGGGATACCTGTGGCCACTGGGCATCATGGGTCACTTGGTCAGTATGGTGACGTTAAAATGTGTTCCTATGAAGAGATGAGTTGTGGTGGAAGAGACATAGGGAGTATCTGTGGCCACTGAGCATCATAGGTCACTTGGTCACCATAGTGATATTGACATGGGCTCCTATGAAGAGATGGGTTGTGGTGGAGGGGTAAATGATGAGCACAGAGAAGGATTTACAAGCAGTTAGTTCTTGCCTACACAACAGTGCCACTTGGGAGGTAGTAGGACAAGTGGGTTGGATATTTCTTACTACTCTGAGCAAACATGGATCAGCTTTATAGGATGCTGCCCAGTTCTGCACCCTCCAAGAAAAGCAGGAGGCTTTGGAGCAGCACATTTGTACCTGGGAGGCTGAGGTATGTAAGCTAGGCAGGTCCATGATCTCTAAGGAGTAGGTGATGACTCTGAAGATGAGCCTCATGAGAAACTGCTGTTATGGGCTCACCCAGGGGTGCAAGAGAAGGTGAAAGATGAGCAGCCCTGAGCTCCTGGTGGCCAGGCAGTTGTTCAGACAAATTCACTGAGCATACAAAAGGGCATGTAGAAGGGAGTAGAGAGCCAGGGCAAGATGGTAAGTGAGGAAGCCAGAGGCAGGGACAGACCAAAGAAGCATGGAGAGGGTCTTCCAATGATATCAATTTCCCAGTTGATGAAAGTGCTCATGGACACAAGTGGGGGACAATTAGACAGGAACTTCCATACATGTGCTCCTAAGCAGGGGATCCGATATAGAAACTAAAATAGATGTCTGGACAAAGGACATGGACACAAGAAAAACTAGTGAGGAGACTATGGACAGGGCAAGAGGTAAAGAAAGGAAGAAATTCTGGGGATCGTAAAAAGTACAAGCTAAAGCTTCCCCACTAGACCCCCAGTGCGGGGACCCCTTCTCTTTGGATAAGTCTGTTACTGTCACTTTTGTCATAAACCCACTGCTTGCTTGGTATTTCTGTTTTGTTCTTCCCTTCTTTGCTGAGCAGAGACAATGAACCCAATACCCCTAGCTGGCAATAATGCTACATACTAGCCACACAACCCAGGCAGAATTAGTGAAGCTGGGCAAGCAAATTTGCCAGCAGCATGAGGAGAGCCTGGCAGCATGGGTTTTGCACCTGTGGCACCTAGGGATGTACAGCATTGTTTGCACTCCAGGGGAGATGGAGTGTTTGGCGTCAATCACTTCCTATCCCTCTCTGAGACAATGATTGCAGAACAGTCACAGAAATGGGAGGTAAGCATTCCTTGATGGATTGGATCTATAATGCTGCATGGGCTGTGTGGACCACTACTAGTTACCTTCCAGAAACCGTGAGTAAGTGGCTGATCTGGTGCAGATCCTGTGGGAGCTTGACATGCATCAGGTGACATTCAATTTGAATACAGGGGGGCTCAATGAGAATTGATTTACTAGTGGCATAAGCGACTTTGTTTTACAGAATGCTCCACCTGCCACATTTGGGTCTTTGATGGCTATCTTAGCCATCCTATTAAAGTAGTTAATACTATGTTGGCTACTCTGGGAGAAGCCAAAAGCAGATGATAGCTGGAAAAATGTGCCTAGAGTGAAAGAATACTGGAGGTGGAACAAAGAAAGGAAGAAATAGTCAATTAGAATCACTTGCATGCAAATGTGGACTGATCTGTTAGCAGGAGGAGTA
Organism: Geosciurus inauris; assembly: GCA_004024805.1. Taxonomy (NCBI): domain Eukaryota; kingdom Metazoa; phylum Chordata; class Mammalia; order Rodentia; family Sciuridae; genus Geosciurus; species Geosciurus inauris. The sequence goes on along the minus strand of PVHX01007104.1, from coordinate 86,436 downwards.
GATCACCAGAAAATAGATAATCAGCCTAATGGGATCCTCCTTGAATTGTGGAAGCAGCTCTGCCCAAGTAGCTATATATGAGAATCAGAATGGATAAACAAACACTCTAGGAAGCTGGACCAGTGCAATTGAAAGATTATTTGGCTACCTCTAGGGGGAAGGAGGAGACACAGTTCCAGTTGACTAGTAGCACAGCCAAGGTGCCCACCCTGCAGGAATAGGTGGGGACTAGAGGCCACATGTGGAACTTGCAGTTCAGTGGTCCCCAGACAACATGCAGTGGGTGTCGGCCCTTCCCTGGTGGATACGGGAGCTGAATGCAGTCTGGTGTTCAGCAAACCTGAGAAATTTCCAGGTACATATGCCTATATTGATGGCTATGGGGGATAGACAATCAAGGTACAGGCAATATTCTAGCCACTGGGGATAGGTCATTTGCCTCCATGAGTGTATGTGATGCATATCCCAGAGTATATCTTGGGTATAGATGTGCATCAAGGACTGTGGCTGAACCTCTGCAGAAAAATTGTGAAGACAGTTGTGAGAACATGTGCAAACCACCCAACTCAGATGCTTTCACAACCTCAGAGGACTATAACAATGAAGGAATACCACTGTCTAGGGGAGCATGCAGAAATTGGAGCTACTATTCTGGAATTGGAGAAGGTGGGCATAATATGATCTTATGTTCCCTAAAGTGGCCAGTGAAGAGACTGGATGGTACTTGGAAAATGTAGATTATTGTGAACTGATTAAAGTGCTGCCTTCTCTGCATGCATCAGTTTTCTTGATGCATAATCTATGGGCCAACTGACCTTACAGCTGGAATATTGCTTGTTTTTCTATTGCTTTGGCCCCCAGAAAGTCAGGAGCAGTTTGCCTTCATATGGGAAAGCTGGCAATGGACATGTCAAGTGTTGCCACAAGGTTATTATTTACACAGCCTGACCATATGCTATGATCTGGGGGCCAGTAACCTGGTCTGTTTGTCTTAGCCATCTACTGTATGTATATTCCATTACATTGAAGATGTGCTACTAACCTCTGACACTTTTGAATATTTAGAACTTGTGGCCCTGACCTCAGTGGCCCATTTGGAGATATGTGACTGGGCAGTAAACACTGCCAATGTGTGAGGACCTGGCTTGTCAGTCAAGTTCTTGGGTGTTTTTGGTTGGGTAAGACAAAAGTTGTGGCAGAAGTTGTTATTGATGAAATCAAGGTGTATCCATAGCTAACAACAGTAGCTCAATTGCAGACCTATGTGGGTTTACTGGTGAATTTTTATCCCCCATTTGGCCCAATTGTGTTATCCCCTCTACGCCCTAGTGAAAAAAGGGGGCAAAATGAAACTGGACTGAAGCAGCTGACCCGGAGTTTTGAATCACTAAATGGGCCATTGAAAAAGCTCAAGCACTACAGGTAGTAGATCCAGTCCGCTTCTTCAAGCTGATGTCCATGTAATACAAGAGGGTTTTTGGTGGTGTCTATAGCAGTGGCATACACAAGTGCAGAGACCAATAGGTTTCTGGTCACAGTTATGAAAGGGTACAGAAGCTCACTGTACTTTGATAGAGAAAGAGCTTACACCTGTATATGTGGCTCGTGGCCTCAGAGACTACCACAGGTGCCACTGAAGTCTTAGCATGTATTGCATTCACATGGTAAGATAGGTGTGGAATTGGGCAATCATCCTAAGGATGGATGTAGTCTAGATGCCTACTCTAGAAAAGTCAGGGGCATATTTAGAACAAAGTAGTACTTTGTCTACTAGTTCCTTATCCCCTGAGCTCTGATAGATTTGTGTTGGTGCAATATGCAGCTATGGAAATGCCAGACAGTGATGACAAACGTGAGCTGATAGAGCCATTACTCCTTAAGGAAGAGTTGGCCCTGGTGGAGGACGATACTTGGTATACCTATGGTTCCAGCAGAGGGCCCTTGGCTCTCTGGACCGTCATTGCTATACAGCTCTCTGCTGACACCTTGTGGTATGGTGCTGGGATGGGGCAGAGCAGTCAATGGGCTAAATTTCACACCATATGGATGGTGGTGCTACATGAGCCAGGACTTCAGATTATTTGTGCAAACACTTGGTCCATTTTTATGGGGTTAACCTTGGGAACTAGTACATGGAAAATAGAGAATGGGGTGATAGGGTATTGGCTTTTCTGGGGTTAATTCATGTGGCAAAACCTTTGGGCCACAGGCCATGAAAAAAAGTAACAGCAGAACATGTTACTAGCCATGAACTCCCCTGACTTGCCCAGAAGCAGATGCTCTGGCCTGAGTACAGTGGTTAGAACTCTCTACCTTGTTTACACCACCCCCTACAGCATGCAGGTGTGAAAAACATGTGGAATGTAGTCAAGCAGTGGAGTCTGTCTTTAGCACAGAACACTCTGGTAGATGCCTGCAAGGTATGTGTGGTTTGTACTCAGAAGTATCTGCATGCTCAAGGCCTTAGAGCCATGGATAGCCAGGTAATGCACGGATGCACTCCCTTGACACAATGGCAGGTTGCCTACATTGGCCCTACACTGAATTCAGAGGAGGCCATGTTTACTTTAATGGCAATGGACATAGACACAAGTTTGTTGTTTAGCCTAGTGGCCAAATGAATCAGAGTATGAGGATTTGTGCCCTGACTGTTAATGGCCTTATATAGCTGACCAATCATAATAAAAGGTGATTGAGGTACCCATTTCATAGGTCAAGATGTGCAGTGGTGGGCAACTCAGTTACATAATCAACAGAAATTGTATGTCTCATATCGCCTGCAAGGTACAGGCATGATAGAACAATATAATGGCCTGCTTAAACAAGAACGCAAAATGACAGTCAACCTGCCTTCTATAAAGAGGTGGGCACTGTGTTTGTGGACAGTTCTGCAAGCTCCGAATGAGCAGCCCCAATGAGAGGGACCAGATTCTGTAGAAGCCTTGTCACACCACATAGCAGCCCCAATATAGGTCCAGGTGACAACAAAATGTGTTGTACTTAACCCCAGGTTTGGGTAGAAAGGGAATGTTCTCTTTCCCACTTTCACTGAATTGAATAGGAGCCAAAGTGTAGATTGGACATGGCCCTGGACAATAAACGGCTCCCCACCTCTGTTGGGTGGCCCTGTTAGGCCTATGGGAAAAGATCTGGAATGCAATCCCCTTGTGACACCATGGGTGACCAGTGAATCCCCCCCCCCCCCGGTACAAATTAACTGACCAGGTCCCACAGATGGGACACAGATTTTCATTTGTCATTTCTTTTTGGCCAATTATGTATTCCCCAGTGCTGGTACACATAGAGCCTGCTGAACTACAGGACCAAGCTGTGCAAGTGTGGTATCACCGCCTAGGGAATCCACCACAGGCAGTGACTTCTTTCCTGACACTCAAAGCTGACATGCATTCTCCAGGATGGATGTGATTTACCTTTGCTAGAACTTGTAACTGCTTTCTCCTTTCATCTGCAGGTGTTTCATCACCAACAGCATCATGGACTGGGCACACCTACACCAGCATCAGAAACCCCTCAGCCTGCTGAGTATGTGCCAAAGTACCTGTGAATTCTGCTGCCAGACTACACTGATGAATCCAGGCTATATCCCTGGACAACTGGACATGACTGGGAAAGACTTATATCACCACCTAAATATGGAATAAAACCAAGGCAGCCCTTGTGATGTCAGTCGGGTACTCTGACTGCGATAGTATAGCCTGGCCCCCAGCTGAAATGGTAGTGCTAAGAGTTCAGTGCCCCAATGTTTGGAGAAAATGGAAGATAAAGAACCAGTGGGTTTGGCCTCTAAAGGCTCCTGTCAGATCATCTAATCAGGTATCAATTGAACAAGTATGATTGTTATTACAGTACCCCATTGCACCCTGTAGGTCTGTGGCACTCATGTGTGGCCACACCTGCCAATGAATTGGATAGGGCATTGCTTGTGGGGTTGCCCATACCTCCCAGTGACCATACAACAAACCCTGCCCCAGAGACCTACCAATTGGGAGAATGTATAAGCCTGCTATAGAATATACCAGACACTTTGATGGTATTATCTGCTGGCCCTGTTTTTCCCACAAAGGGCATCTTTGGTGATCAAGATGCAGGTGACTGCCTTGGATGAACACATAGCCCGAGTCTTAAATCATACACAGGAGGCCCTATCCCCAGTAAATGAAGAGATGTATTAGATGTAAGATTATAGTACAAAATTGCATCTATGGCACTTTATTTGTTAACAGCAGCACAGGGAAGCATTTGCCATGCTTGGTACTGAGTATTGTACTTATAGTCCACATCACCAAAATATTATTAGTATGGTTTTAGCACATATGACTTCTGAAGTTGCAGCTATACAATAGCTGATTGGTGATCCTTTTCAGGAATGATAGGCTGGTTTAGGCATCACTAGGAAATAATTTTTAGTAATTCTAGGTCTTTTTAGTGGGGCTTGTCTATTTTATTTTTGTTGCGGCCTTTGGATGCAGGGATCTGCCCTCTTTACTAAGGAATCATCGAAGAAGGCATCAACCATGCACATTGTATGGCAAGGAACCCTAAGGGAGTAGATTATAGGGTAGGCCCAAGATGGCTATAGATGAGTTCCCTTGCCAAGACTTCCAGTCAGATATGTTTTTAGTATGTATTCAAGGCCAAAACCACCCTGATTCATCATATGTACTCAAGGTCATAAACATCTGTTGTGAGCATATGCTTATGTATGTAACCTGTTGGAACTGTGGCTTCTTTGTTTAGCCTGAATATAAAAATGGCCTATGGAAAGATTCAGGGGGTTGCTGCTACCTCTAAATAAAGCATGTCTACTATCCCGACTGTGCCTCACATTTTCTTTCAACTGCTAAAATCCCAAACGTTTCTAGGACCTAGCCTCAGCTAGAAAGCCTCCGTGTTCAATATCTAAAAAGCTTACTTTAAGTGATTGTTTGAAAAATTAAATTAGACCTCTGTGATTCTTCTATTTTAATACCTAACATACAGAATTAATCCAATAAGTTTTATATAAAGCAATGATGACTATTCTACATTAAAAAATAATGATTCATTCTTCTATTGTAGCTCCCTACTTAGAGCTTTAAATGCACCTGGTGCAAAGGCTTGAATGAAGAAATTTTCTTTTTATTTATCATAACACCATATCCTGCTACTTTGCTGAATTCATTTATTAGCTTTAGAAGTTTTCTGATGGAACCTTTGGATCTTATAAATATAGAATTATGTCATCAGCAAATAGTGATAGTTTGAGTTTTTCTTTTCCTGTTTTTAATTTCTTTCTTCTGTCTAATTGCTCTGGCTAGAGTTTCAAGGACTATGTTAAATAGAAGTGGTGAAAGATGGCATCTTTGTCTTGTTCCAGTTTTTAGAGGGAATGCTTTCAATTTTCTTTATTTAGAATGATGTTGGCCTAGGGCTTAGCATAGATAGCTTTTACAATGTTGAGATATGCTCCCACTATCATCAGATTTTCTAGTGTTTTGAACATGAAGGATTGCTGAATTTGGACAAATACTTTTCTGCATGTATTGAGATGATCATATGATTCTTGTTTTTAAGTCTATTGATGTGATGAATTATGTTTATTCATTTCCCTATGTTGACCCAAACTTGCTTCCCTGGGATGAAACCCACTTGATCATGTTGCACTTTCTAATATGGTTTTGTATGTGATTTGCCAGAATTTTATTGAGAAATTTTGCATCTATATTCAGGGATATTGGTGTGAAGTTTTCTTTCCTTGATGTGTCTTTGTCTGGTTTTGGTATCAGGGTTATACTAGCCTCATAGAATGAGTTTGGAAGGGTTCTATACTTTTTATTTTATGGAATAACTTGATCTTTTTCTAGGGCTTTGAGAGGCAATGTTAGGTCATTTATTCATAGAATTTGTTTTTCTAATGATGAATATACTGAAAGAGAAATTAGGAAAAACACCCTATTCACAATAGCTTCAAAAAAAACCCTTGGAAATCTACCTAACAAAAGAGGTGAAAGACCTCTGCAATGTAAACTATAGAACACTAAAGAAAAACATTAAAGAACACCTTAGAAGATGGAAAAATCTCCCATGATCCTGGATAGACAGAATTAATATTGTCAAAATGGCCATACTACCAAAAGTAGTATATATTTAATGCAATTCCTACTACAATTACAATGACATTCTTCATAGAACTAGAAAAAGCAATCATGAAATTCATTTAGAAAAATAAGAGGCCCAGAATAGTCAAAACAATCCTTAGCAAGAAAAGTGAAAGCAAGGGGCTGGGGTGGTGGCCGAGTGGTAGAGCGCTTGCCTAGCATGTGTGAGGCACTGGGTTTGATCCTCAGCACCACACATAAATAAATAAAATAAAAGTCTATTGACAACTAAAAAATTAAAAAAAAACAGTGAAGCAAGAGACATCACAAAACCAGACCTTAAACTATACTATAGAGCCATAGTAACAAAATCACATGGCATTGGTGCCATTGGTGCCATGCTACAAAACAGACATGTAGACCAATGGTGTGGAATAGAAGACACAAAGACAAACCCACATAAATACAGTTATCTCATACTAGACAAAGGTTCCAAGCACATACCTTGGAGAAAACATAGCTTCCTCAACAAATGGTGCTAGGAAAACTGGAAATCCATATATAACAGAATGAAATTAAACCCCTATCTCTCACCATGCACAAAACTCAACTCAAACTGGATCAAAAACTTAGGCATTAGAACAGAGACTCTGCACCTAATAGAAAAAAAGTAGGACCAAATCTTCATCATGTGGGCTTAGGATCTGATTTCCTTAACAAGACACCTAAAGCACAAAGAGTAAAATCAAGAATCAATAAATGGGATGGATTTGAACTAAAAAACTTCTCAGCAAAGGAAACAATCAATAACATGAAGAGACAGCTGGCAGAATGAGAGAAAATCTTTACCACATGCACCTCCAATAGAGGATTAATCTCCAGGATATATGAAGAACTAAAAAACTTAACACCAAAAAACAAATAATCCAATCAATAAATGGGCTAAGGAACTGGACACTTCACAGAAGAAATAATCAGTCAACAAATACATAAAAAATGTTCAATATCTCTAGCAATTAGAGAAATGCAAATCAAAACTACTCTAAGAATTCATCTCACTCCAGCCAGAATGACAATTATCAAGAATACAAGCAACAACAAATGTTGTTAAGGATGTGGAGACAAAGGTACACTCATACATTGCTGGTGGGACTGCAAATAGGTGCAACCATTATGGAAAGCAGTATGGAGATTCCTCAGAAACTTGAATAGAACCACCATTTGACCCAGCTATCCCAGTCTTTGGTTTATACCAAAAGGACTTAAAATCAGCATACTACAGAGATGCAGCCACATCAATGTTTTTAGCAGCTCAAGTAACAATAGCTAAACTATGGAATCAACCTAGGTACCCTTCAACAGATGAATAGATAAAGAAAATGTGATATATATACACAATGGAATATTACTCAGTGTTAAAGAAGAATGAAATTATGGCAGTTTCCAGTCAATGGATGGAGCTGAAGAATACTACACTAAGTGAAGTAATTCAATCTCAAAAAACCAGAGGATGAATGTTTTCTTGACATGTTGTGCTAACTTATGATAATGGAGGTGCTAGGGAAGAATAGAGGTATTTTGGGTTAGGCAGAGGTGAGTGAAGGGAGGGAAGGGGGCATGGGTGTAGGAAGGACATTAGAATGAATTGGTCATTAGTACCCTATATGCATATATGACTACATGACTGGTTTGATTCTACATCGTGCACAACCAGAAAAATGAGAAGTTATACTCATCTATGTATGATGTCTAAAAATGCATTCTACTGTTATGTTACTAATAAGAACAAATAAAACAATCATATCAACTTCCAAAGCTGTATTGTAGGTATTACTTCTATTAAAAACAAACACATTCTGAAAGTTTCATCTTTAATTTTATTTTAAAAATTGAGCTGGGCATGGTAGAAATTACTGTAATCCTAGCTACTCAGGAGGCTGAGGAAGGAGGATCACAAGTTTGAGGCCAGTCTAGTATACTTTGTCCCTCTGCAACTAGAAAGATCATGTCTCAAAATAAAAAATAAAAAGGACTGGGGATATAGTATAGTGATAAAGTGCTCCCGAGTTCAATCTCCAATTCCAAATGAACAAACAAAACCCCAAAACAAAAGTTTAGTAATCCTTCTACAACATATTTTACTTGATGAATATTTAGTTAGAGCCTTTTTCCTCATCACAAAGGAAATACTAATGGTGAAAAACTATATGATTGCAATATCTGTGAAATTCAGAAGAAAATAATTAAGCCATAGAGGCAGCAAACTACATATTGATTTATAGAATGGACTTTGAAATAAAATGAAAGTATTTTCAAATGTAACCTAAACTAATTATTAGCCCTTTAATATTGGGGAAGTCACTTAACATCTCTGAATATCAATTTCTTCTATTAAATGTGGAAAATAATACCTCAGAACAGTTATAAAGTTTGACGTGTTTAGACTAATACCTAACATACAATAAGATTCTAATAAATGCTTATTTGGTTGGTAATATCATTCATATTAAATAAAGTGTCTTGCCAAATTAGTACTTAGCTCTGCCTGTGACTTATGTATGAATGGCATAACTTAGACATGAGAGTATGGGTAGTAAAAATACTTAGTATTCAATAGTGACTAAAAATCTCATTTTTGAGAATGGATTTGTTAAAATACTCTTTTATTGTGATGTTTTATAAATAACAAGAATGGGAGATGGAGCAAGTAGCAGCCACCTTTTAGGCTTTAAGTTAGTTGCTTTGGCATTTAGTGTTGAGTAAAAAATGAATTCTCCTAGGTACCTCTAAAATATACTCCAAATATGTCTGTAACTATTATTTTCCAAGACAAAACCCTAATTTTCTTTCATTGGGACCACTACAATAATCTCCTGTCTACTCTCCTTTATTCTGCTCTTGTCCACCCTCTAACTCATTATCTAACATGAGTAACTATTTTAAAACACAAATTACATTATAATACTCCCCAATTAAAATCCTGCAGCATAGATTTCATTTTTTTATGATAGCCAAGTGGTTCTATACTTCCAAGATGGCCCAACATTATCCCTGTTTTCTGATACACTCATCCTTGTGTAGTACCCTTCTATGTATTGTACCAAGGTTGATCTGTGTGGCCAATAGTGTACATCAGAAATGGTGGTACATTTGCTCAAAAAGATCTTTTATTATGAACAAAGCAACCTAACATGTTATGAGCAGAACTGTGCCGAGGCTTATATGGAAAGGAACTAAATAAAGTCTCTGCCCAACAGCCAGTGAGGAATTGAGGCTGCCAGGATCCTTATGCATGAGCTTGGAAGTATATTGTCTAGTCAGTCCTTGAGATGAGTGCAACGTCATATGGATCCTTGAGCCAGAACCTCCCAGCTAAACACTCCCAATTCTTGACTCAGAGAAATTTCATGAGATGTTTAGTTTGAAAACATTACATTTTGGAGTAATTTGTTATACAGCTCTTCCTCCCAATAAACTGCTTTGCATCTTTCAGTAATTGCCCCCTCCTCCCAGGTGTACATACCTAACATATATCCACTATGTTTTATTTTACTTAATACCATATTTTCTTCCCAATAGTAATCACAATCTGCAGCCCCACACACATAAAAACATAGACTTCCACATTTAAATGTAAGTTCCAAAGAGCAGGTACCATATCTATCACATTCTTTATCACCTTCATCATTGTATTTCCTACATTCATTCAGGGTATGACGCAAACAGGACCTAAATGACAACTTGTTGGATAAAAAGTTGAATACTTTTTTTTTTTTTTTTTGCAAAACCAAAACAAAAATAAAATTTAATTTAGGTATTACCAGTGTAATAGAGACCAGAATTTTTTTACAGTAAGAGTTGAGAAGAAAGGATATCTTTGTTAGTGAAAATGAATTTTACAATGATAAGGGGGAAAGAGTGAGCAGCATACTTATTTGATTTTGGCAATAATAAATAGATAGTTAATAAAAATAGATGCCACTACTACCTGAGCAGGCCTCTTTGGAGTTCTACTGGTCCATCAATCAGCAGAATCATAATGTGGCACAAAAATGATGACATAAATTCACATGCTGATACTAGCAGAAGGACTTTCCCTGAAACAGATCAAATGTCACAGATGAATTATTCATGATTAACTATAGGACAAATTTTTATTAAATTATAGCATATAGTTGGTGAAGAAATGTAAAACTCTTTAATGTTTGTTAATGTAACAGCATAGTATCTTCACTGGCTCCACAAACTTACCAACATGTGGCGGTGTCAGACTTTTAATTTAGTGAATGTGTAACCTTTTACTAAGATTTTACTTTTAATTTCTCTGATGACTAGTTTCTTTTATATGCTTATTGGCTATTTGTATGTCTTCATTAGTGAACTGTTGTCAGGACTTTTGACTACTTTCTAAAAAATGGGTTGTCTTCTTATTATTGAGTTGTAAGAATTTTTTTACATATCTGGATACAGTTCTTTGTCAGGTACTTGTTTTTGAAAATATTATCTCTGTGTAGGCCAAACAAAATATGACTGTTGGCTGTGGTTTTCAACCTCAAAATTCAATTTGTATCTGATGTTTCTGGATAATTTATTTTACTATGTTAAAACTTATCATAGGCAAACTAAAATCAGTTAACATTAAAAATAAACCACAGTTTTAGATAGGGCTGTCTTAAAACATCACAAGTGTTTCATGCAAGTCTCTGCTGGAAAATCTAATGCTAACACCACCATCTGAAGGATTCACATTTTACATATTTTCCATTTTCAAGCAAAAAAGCTTGAAAATGCTTTAGGTAAAATATATACAATGTGTAATGTTAACATGGACTGTGCTAAAAGACTTTCTTTAAACAGTTAAAAGAAACATATTTTACTACTGTATAAGAAATTATTTTACAATTATTAATATTTTCACCTGGTGCTATCACAAATTGTGCAAATATCTTAATGACATATGATATAAAACATATTTAAAAGGCCAGGAATTTTAAATAACTCTTTTTATTCTGTACAATATTAACCTTGTTCTTTTCACTTCACTGTCACAAAAAAACAAAACAAAACAAAACAAAAATCTTCTAAATTAACCAGGCACATATTAGCTTCCATCAATCTTTATTGAAAGCACTGCAATTAGATATAAGAAATTATAAGATTGAAAGTGAAAAGATACATACCTCAAATATTAACTGAGTTTAGGAGCTAGAAAATGTCCTTGCAGAAAATTAGGTGGTAGCATGGGAAGATGGGGAGTGGACTATGAAGAAGAAAAAAGATAAATTTTATAGAGGAGTCAGGAAAGATTGGAATCTTTCTAAGAGTTATATTTTGGACAAAAGAGCAAAGACATAACATAAAAATATCAGGGGATATGCACAAGATCACAAAACTGCTCATTGCAAAAGTCAGAACTGGAGCAATTATTCCAAAGCTAGTAGTCTTTGGTTCAGGCAAAAACTTTTGAACAGGAGTGGAAGTTTTGGTAGTATTTTTATCTATAGTCTTAGTCATAGTAAATGATCTTTGCTTTGGTTGGGATGATAACAACTAAAAATTTTTGCTAAAAGGACATTGAAGACAAAAAATACCAAGTTTATGTTTAAATTACTTATATTATTTAATCTTTCTCCTCTCTACACCCAGAAATCAACATGAAATTTTCTCTTAATAAATCTCTCTATCCCTGGTATATTAACAATCTGACTTATAAAATGTGTTATAATTACTTGTTGGCTTCATGTACTTATTTATAGACTGCAAATGTGCTACTTCTAGCCCTGTGGATCTGAGGTGTTACAATCTTTATCCTATAGGCTTACCAATTCCCTACAGAATTCCAATACCTCTCCTTTTAGGGGGAGACCAATATTAACAGATCTCAATACATACAGTATATAGTTTTAAATCAAGTAGCTCCTAATAGGACATTTACAGCTTTGTCACAATATACAGAAATTATGAGTTCAATTAGTATCTACTATATAAACAATAAGTTTGCTAAAGGGTCTACAGTTTCTGTTGTTGGACTAAAAAGAACCAGGGATGGAGTGTAAGATGAGATGTTAGGGAGGTAGGAAATGAGGATATGGAGTTATTAGATCCTAGAAAGTGTGAAAGAGGAATGCAAAAGAAGTTGGCTAGTAGTAGAAAAAAGAGAGATTTGAGGAAGACAATTAAGTAGGAAGAAAATAGAGTAAAACAAACAAGGAAACATAAAAATTAAGAAAAAGAGAATGTAAAAATAGAATATATGAGACTATATAATACAACTGTAATATATTAATCAGATATCCCAGTCCTCAGTGGCCTAATGCATTAAAAATACTTGTTTACACAAATGTTGGGGATGTGAGGGCGGAAAAGAGTGAGAGAGAGAAAGAAGAAAAAGAAAGAAGAGATAATAGAGGGGAAAAAAAGTCTCAAGTTAAATTAAAAGGATTGCTTCCCTTCTCATCCAATAGGTGGGGTTGTCTGTTGTTTACTGGTATCTCCCCTCTCACGTCCAAGCTGGTGACAAAGAGTCTCACAATGAAGGCATCTGCTTTCAGAGATAGGGTATAGGGCCTGGCCAGGGGATGGCCATTAGGTGATGTGTTCAGAGATGCAGCTCTGTGGCATGCTGTGCAGAAGCAGAAGGTTGTCTGCAGATCCTGTCCAGTGTCACTGGGTGTAGGAGAATGGGTGAGCTCCACACAGGTAGATGGAGGTCCTCACAGGAGCAGCAGCCAGGGGTCCTGTGTAGGAGCTGGGGGTCCTGCGTGTGAGCAACTGGTTAGGGGTCTTGTGTGGGTGGGTGACCCAAGGTCCTGTGCGGTGTGTGGGCCCTGGAGCCAGGGGTCCTGCATGGGAGTGGGTCCTGCATGATTGGCCAGGGTCTTGTGCAGGTGAGGCATCTGAGGCAGCTGTGGTCTTGCTCTGCTAGCCAGTTTAATTACTTTAAAGGTTCAGATTTGCTTGCACATTAAACCTTAAAGAAAATTCTGCTTTTATTTCTAGAACACAGAAAATCCCCCCATTATTTATTTATTTTTTTTTTGCAAATTTCTAAAATACCCTGCCTTGACCCACCTTTAACATTCTACCAAGGCATTTTGAGTTACGGTACCACAACACTTGTTGGTCTGCTTTTTTTCCTGTCCTGCCTCTTTTACTCAGGATCCTGCTCTTCCCCTCCACCCTCTTCAACTTGACCACCTGGCCTATTTCTTCTACCCCTCTTTCCTTGGGTCATAGATGCTTAGCCTCACCCCAGCATGGCTGTCTCTCACACAGGGTCACCATCAATGGGGGCCACTGTACAGCTATAATCCTCCACATACCACAGACATGGAGACAAAGGCACTGAAAGAGCTGCAGAGTAAGGACCTTTGGAAAGTCCAGAGAACAAAGCAGAGACAGTGGAAGAGCTACAGAGACCTGAAAAATTGGCTTGCTGCAGTGAGAAGTGGGGGGCACAAGGCATTGTGCCTCTGGGCCATGTTCCTCTACCCTTCTGGTCCTGGCACATACACAGCATTTGCATAACTATGGTGAGGTCAGACAATGTTTTTTTTTCCAGGTTGAGAATAAGTGCTCAAGTCCTGGCAAGGGTAGGAGGGTGGTGGGTGTGCATGCCTACCCTGCTGCTTCAGCTCTGTAGGGTCACAGCAAGAGCTCCTGACTTTGGAGGAGTCTGCCCTTGGCTTCTGGCCCTCATTGAGTGTTTCTGCATATAAATAATAGTCATTCCATCACCATTTCTTCAAAATTATCATCTTTCCACCATACTGCCTTGTGCTTTTTTTTTTTTTGGTACTGGGGATTGAACTCAGGGGTACTCGACCACTGAGCCACATCCCCAGCCCTATTTTGTTTTTTATGTAGAGACAGGGTCTGAGTTGCTTAGCACCTCGCCTTTGCTGAGGCTGGCTTTGAACTCACGATTCTCCTGTCTCAGCCTTCCTAAGTGCTGGGATTACAGGCTTGAGCCACCGCGCCCGGCTTCTATTATGTTCTTTTGATTCACATATCTCTTTACAGTAATATCACATTGTCTTCCTTGCTGCAGATGTGTAACCTGCCTTCCACTAAGGCAGTGTAAATCTGACTAGTTTCTTCCTTTTCAAATTGTTTTTTTCTATTCAAAGTCCTTTGCATTTGCTGTTCATGTTAGAATCAGCTTGTCAATTTCTAAAAATAATCATCTAGAGGCTTTGATTGACAGTGTGTTAAATTCATGAATTAATTTAGGAAGTATTGACATTAAGAATATTGAGTCTTCCTATCCATGAAACTTGACTATCTCTTCATAAAATGGATTTTTAAGATAATAACTTGTATGTGCTGGCTTTATGTAGAGAGTGACTGAATCACTAATCATTGGCTGATCCTGCAGTGTAGGCAAAAACCAAACCTGGGAAAGGTTCCTTGTCAAAAGACAAGGATGTGAACAGCCTTGATACTCAGCTCTGACATCAATTGTTATCAGATATTCCAGAAAAATGGGCTTTCTGGGTACAGAGGATAGCAGCAAAATGTTTCTAGCTCTGTAAATTTTTAGCACACAAATAAGCCTCTTGATAACTCACAAGCTTTGAACAATTTAAAAAGCTTCTGTAGAAGCTTCCTGATAATGAAACCATAAAAGTAAACTTGCAGAGCTAGTTCTGGGTCACTGTTTCTCCATCAGAGGGCAATGTCCCACCTGGCCCCAGCTTTGCTTAAAATGGTTTTTTTTTTTTTCTTCATCTCTCTTTCTTAATCTCACATCACCCCTATATGAGACTCTTTGTTGATGCTGTGCTGGTTGCGGCAGCTTTACTCCCAGTTCTTTAGCAAAGTCCTCAAGTCGTTAATAAATATTTTATGTTTTGTGAATTTGTGTTTAAAAGCTGTTGAAAGGACCAAGTTTCCCATTTCTATCAATATAGTAAGAGCTGCAGCAGCCATGTGGAATCACAAGCAGACTAGTCACAGGCAGGTGAGTCTCGCAGAGTGAGTAGCAAGCTTGGCAGTGGCTCCCACAGGCAGCAAAGCTGATGACTCAGAAAAGATAGCATCTAGATCACAGGTCCAGGGAGTGCTTCTGGTGGCATCTGGGTTCCAGAGTCCATCCTAAATCTGATACTGCAGTTGAATAATTGGAATGTGGATATTGGATCTCTCTGAATAAATAATATAAACATAAAGGGGCTAAAGGCTTGTGTTTAAAACCTGTTGAAAGAACCAAGTTTCCCATTTCTATCAATATAGTGAGAGCTGCAGCAGCCATGTGGAATCACAAGCAGACTAGTCACAGGCAGGTAAGTAGTATCTTATTAGGTAAAAAACACCTCTGGCAGCTTAGTGGTAAAGAACTTGCTTAGCCTGTGAGACACCTTGAGTTCAAGTCCAGCACCACATAAAGAAAAAAATACGAAAGAAAGAAAAGACAAAGAAAACCATGAAGGAAGGTACTTCATGGTTGTTCAGGTCTCTTTTCCTGGCTTTAACCTATTCAAAAGTTTTGTTAAAATCTTTCCAGAAAACATAGAAAGTCAACCAATTGTAATACACAATATGGCATAAAAAGTCAGTACTCACCAAGTAGTCCATATTTCCAAGATTTTCTGTACTCTCCAGACTTCTCTGGATTCTGTGTAGAGTCATGTGTCATTCTGGCCCACAGACTGAGAGCCAGGTGCTGTCTGCACCTGTTCCTTTCCCTGCAGCAGAGATCTTGGGGAACTGCATTTCTTATGAGGACAGCCAGATACACACTGGGATTCTGGCAAATGAGAGGTAAGCATTTATGTTTTAGCTCACTGACGCCTAGGGTTTTTCATTTAGGCAGCTGCTGTTAATTGTGTCAATGAAAACAGCTATGCTCACTGCAGCTGAGGACCTCTCTCATGGCCCAGTGAAAAGTCAGGATGAGAAACACTTGCAGTCATCAGGCACTGTTTGCTAAGATGGATGCTGCCCCAGGGGGCACTATTTAGCCTTGGAGATTTTGGAACCAGCAGTGACATTGTGCTCACGAACACTTGTCATAGAATTTGTACTGAAGGTACTAGTAGGAGCCTTATTGCAATGGTACAAATCATGTCTTGTAATAGGAATTTCAGCGACTCTCTAAATGTGAATTTTACCACCTTTTCGCTTGCTCTGCTTTGGTTGCAGATTCCAAGCAAAGGTATCTCTGCTTGCCCTTGTGCAGAGCTCAAATAACCAGGCTTTTTTCCCAAAGGTTTCCCATCTGTGTCAAAGGTCGATATCAAAACAGTTCTGCAATAGCAAAAGCAGGGAAGCACTGGGCTGCTCACCACCGACAAGTTGCATATCTTAGGTAAAAAACACCTCTGGCAGGAAGATTGGAGGTAGTTGCTATCTGATGTACTGGCTACATAATGCTGTGTCCCTTGCAAACCACACTGTAATAGGAATACCAATGGCAATATTCTGAAAGGAATAAATGTACAAAGTTCTTTTTATGGCTCCAAGCTTACTTGAGTTTTGCCTTGGAGCAATAACAAAGATTCATCAAGCGATTGTGTCAGGGCTGAAGTCTCCTTCAAGGGAACTGATATGATCTCTAGAGAGAATTAGAAAATGTCTGCTTGACCATATTCCCTTTTATACAAGAATCGCTCCTTTTCTGAGTGGTGTTGAAATCATCTGTTCAGAGCTAGTTGGCTAAAAAGCAAAGTGAACTTTGTGAGAAAGGAGGAAAAGATAAGTTTAGACAGCACATTAGTCTCGGAGAGGCAGAAACATTTAAGTTGATGAGAAGCAAAAATACTTGGGGCAGTTTTCCGTCTGCCATAACTTGGGTAATTCTGAAGTCTTTTGAAGTCAAGAAATTTTTACAAGTTATCAAAATGAGCACAATGAGAAGGGATCAAATTACAATTTTTATCAAAATGGGCTGTTGTTTTATTTTTTAATTCTGCCTGAGCATCTGCTAAAGGTCATCATTTTACTTAAAGGAGATCAGCTCTAAAGAGGTCTGGGTGCCATGAAACAGACACCTGTAGAAGAATCTATGATATTGTGATAGTGTGGTTCTCTGTATGTGTGTTTAAGCCAGTTTCTATAGAAAGAGCCCACCTGGGAGGTGGCCTGGATATTCATCTCAGGGCTGCTTTTCCAGGTTTACCCCCTGAATATGGTCAGAGACAAAGAGATAATCCCCTGTGATTCTCTCAGCCAGTTTTCTCACTTGTGGGTAGGAAGCACAGTTGTCATTCTATCTCTAACTCCAGGGCCATTTGCCATTTGGATTAGATTATCTCTTTGATCAGTTCAGAAAGACAGGTCAGAAAATGAAAGAAAATAATGCAATGAGCAAAATGTTCATTTGAGTGCCTTGTCTATAACTAAGCTAGTTTACTTAATTCAGAAAGTGTCTAGTTGTAATAAAACTACCAAAACGTTATGAAGTGTATTAATAGATTAAGTAATACTCTAACTGGGGTTTGCTTGAAAATGACCAGATTATGGGGCTTGGGTGGGTGAGGGGTAGGAGAGTATAAATCAAGTTATAGTAGCTAGGAGCTGGTACTTGTTGAAACTGGAAGATGGATGTGATATTCTTACACAATGTTTTTGTGGATTACATGTGATAATGGGCACAAAGTACTACTTAACATTGTAGAAGTGCTCAGTAAAGAGTTGTTCTGTCCTCACTTTGCACTTGAAGACTTAATTGAGGTCACAGATCTATGAGGTGGTGGAGCTCTGTCTTTAAATCCCATGTACCTCATTGTAAAGCCTGTCTTAGCCACTCTCTATTTGGCATATACCCATGTCCTGGCAGAGCACCTGTTTGCACATACCACAACACATTCCTCCTTACATGCTAGTCACTGTGTTGATCTCTTTGTATGGATTACTAAATTTAATTAGGACACCAGTCCTATGATATGAAGGCTTTTGTTTTATCCAAGAAATTCAGTAAAGGAGCTAGCAATGAAGCTCTGTCTCACTGACTCTAGAATCTGGCCTCTTGTCCATGGTGATGATGCACAGACATGTAAAAGGGAGGGCAGGTTTGTGGTGATGGCCTGAGAAACCTGGTGCTTCCTATATACAACACTAACAGAAGCAGAGTTGTTTAGAAATAACCAGCACTTATCTCCTTACGTATACTTCTCTTATCTCTATCGAGCACACATGAACACAGCACATGCAGGGTCCCTCCCCACCAGGGCTTTGATTTCCAATTGAGAAGTATGAGGTAAGAGAAGTTCTGTGAAAAATAAGGCAAGAGATGGGATAGTGGAAGAAAAACAAGTAAAATAATATTGGCAAGTATCATGCCCTGGTTAGAAGCAAGAGCAGGGCATTTCAGAAATGCAAGGAAGTGGTACATAAGCTGTCTGGGTGCAGAAAGCCCAGCGAAGGGAACACACAGCACACTGGGTAGTGTGAAAAGCAGTTAGCAAAGGCCGGGCATTTTGCACAGAGTGCTGCCAACGAGTGGCATGTCTGAAGCAAGGTCATAGAAAGCTGTCAGCAGCTGAAAAAATTCCTAGATCCTTCTCTCTTGGTCTGCATGTTTTCTGAACTCACTTGATGAAGATCACCATGGTACTTGTTAAAAGCTGCTTCCCACGTTCTTTGCCAGATCTACAGAATCAGTGTTCAGCAATGTGGCTTTCAGTCTGTAGTTTTCTAGTTATTGTATTTTTATACCTTTATTTTAATTATTTTTATGTGGTGCTGAAGATCAAATCCAGTGCCTCAAACACACTAGGCAAGCACTTTACCACAGCCTTTCAATCTGTATTTTTAATAAGCTTTCAAGTGGTTCTTATTATTAGGCAAGTTTGGAAACAAACTAGGAGAGATGTGCGGAGATACAATCTAATTCCAGATCAGTTCTTAAATTGTTTATGAACCATGTATGTCTTCAGTTCTCAAGTTCCCCCTAAATTTTCAGAAACACACATCCTTAGACCTGACCTGCAGACTTCTGGATCCCATGACCTAGTAAGACTTGATGTCTTTTGTCACTGGAAGCATCTCTGTGAATTAATATATTTCCACAACCAAGAATAAAAGAGCAGACACAGAAGAAAGCAGAAGAGCAGACACAGTGTTTCATTTTGCTGCTTTCTTTTTATTAGGTGATAGGGGCTTTTGTTTTCAATATGCACTATCTATGGACCAATCACACCATGAAGGAATAGAAGGAGTGGAAGGAATAGAGAGCATATATCTGGGATGAGAAATTGGAGTGATGAACAGAGACTTAAATGGATCCAAAAACCATGTTGGTAGCCCCTTTGAAAATGGCTAGAATGTACCTTGATGAGTAGACAAATATAGTCATCTTCTTTTAGCATGCTTAATAGTGCTGGCAAAAGCTGCCTTAGAGTGATGAGTGCCTGATAATATAAATTTTATGCATGATGTGTAAGGGCTATGGATTAGGTTTCAAAATACCAAGTGAGGTTTGATAGAGCTTCCCATGATGGAAAAATGCTCTCATTGTGGGGCATCTTGGATTTTAACAGTTATGAAATGTTTAGTGAGAAATTCTACTGGAATTTATGGTTAATACAAAAAGAAGGATGAGGAGGAGGGAGAGAGAAGGGGAGAGAAAATGCCAATAATTGAAAACTCATTTTAGCTTTTCTATTAAAGCCAGATGCATTTTCAGCTCTACTTTTAGGCAACAGAATAAAGCTAATATAGTTGAAATTTTTTTTCATAAATACTTGAAAATGTCAGAGTCAATAACCTCACAGGTAATTATTATAAAGTAAATAGGAGGATACATTAGAGACAGAATCACTTCAACATCACTTGGTGAGCAGCATCATTTGATATTTTACACTCATTTTCAGGAAATCTAAGATCATCTTGGGGCCCTTGGCTGCACCCCTTTGTCAAGATGCTGTTCAATAAGACCTAAATAGAGCACTGGCATTAACCTGATTATTTTGCCATCACACTTCTCAAGTCATTAATCCAGGATTGATAAAGTCCCCACAGCGTGCACAATCCTGCAATGCTTGTTAAGAAGGGTAGGTAAAATTTATTTAGAATGCTTTAGAATTAGCTGCACATTTAGAATAGGCTGCACATTCTGCACTTCACAGATTGTAGTTCCGAATGTGTAGCCTATCTTGAGGTCTCCAAAGATGAAGTAGATCTTCTTTCTAGTATTGACATTGTTATTGTTTATATGACTCTGGAACAACAACAAAAATAACATTTACTGAATTCTTAAAATATTTATTTCAGTTGGTTCTGAATTTACATTTGTATTTGAGTTTCACAATTGCATAAGTCTTATGGCTATTTTTCCAATTTTAGAGAGGACAATGTTGGGACTAGGAAAAGTTAAGAATGTCCCTCGCTCCCTTACTTACTGCATATTTGACCTTAGATGGAGTCTTCATAAGTTCTCTTCTACAAAATGGTGATCATAACACATTCCTAACATGGTATTTTACAAGGTGACATTAGGCAGTTTATGTGACTACCTATCACAGTGGTAGTATAGAGTAAGTCACAGCATCAGCTGATGTTTTCAAAGCCTTCTAAGAGTTTCTATTTCCCAGAAGTGAAAGCCAAGTACTTGAATGATCTACAGGGCCTGGGCCATCTAGAAATGACCAGTATTTCACTTCTGACCACCACTCCTAATTCTTCTGCTTCTGAAGATTTCTCTACCATAAGATGTTTTTCTGCAGAATTCACCTCAGAGACCATTCTATTTAAAATTGCAGCTACTCATTCCCCAGTCCCAACACATTCACCCTACCACTCTGCTTTCTGCATATCATTTATTACTATTACACCCCTTTTATGTATTTTCTATTTTCCTCCCTCCTCCACCAAAAATTAAGCTGCAAGAAAAGTAATTGATGAGTTTTGTTTTGTTATTGCTGAGCACTTAGTTGATGCTTATCAAATAAATGTCAATATGTTTCTCTGTGCCTTTCTTCTTTCCTGTTCCAAGGGCATACCTTTTATTGATCAGAAGTCGTTATCCTTCCAAGTGTGAAAAAGACAAGACAAACACTTGAACTATCAGTACCTATGAAACACAGAGAAAAACTAAACAAAATCCAACCAAACAACAATAAAAGTGTTCAATCAGGGACAAGTAATGTTGCCAGGACCTTTTTACCTGTAGTGTATCTTCCAGTTTGAGATGTATAGGACTTTGTTTCCTTTTTTTTCTGTTTAAGTGTTCATGTGGCTTGAGCAGGGTGAAGCACCCATTCTCTATTCTCCAATGTTTCAGTAATGAGTATTGAATGGTGTCCTCTGGGCTCTGAACAGGATGTTTTTCCACATGCTCCATGGCTTAGTGGCAGACAGACATCACCAGTGAATCTCAGTGCATTGTAATTTGATATAATTCCCCTATGATGAAATTATTATATAATTCCTGCATAGGGGACATTTAATCTCAGTTGGAATTTTAGAGAATTCCAAATGACATCTTGAGAATAACCAAGTTAGTTTGATCAAGAAGCAATAGAAGGGAATTCCAGTCAGAGGTCATGCTAAGCAAATAAGAGTTATAAGGTAACATGAAGCATCCAGGGAACAGCAAAAGGTTTTGTATTACTAAAACATCAGACATGAAGCATAGCCTCTCCTACATGCTACATGGAAAGGTCATCATTTATTTGTGGAAAATCAATTGACCCAAATTATGTTCAGAATGATCATGCTATTGAAAAGGTCTCTAATCAAGGCTTAATAAAGATTTAAAGGACCTATTGAAGCAAAATTTAGGGAGACTATTCAAAAGTTTCTAAGAGAGAGAAATATCTGGGCATTTTCATGAGGTGACAAAAGAAGATGCAGACCCTTCAGAAATACATGTAACCAAGAGGTCAACTGAGAATGAGACATTTACCCTGGTGGTACTAGGGGATATGGTCTATGACCACCTACAAGGTTTATACCATGGGTAACTGGGCTTTAAGAATGGAGAGTATCTTAGCAGGCAAATAAATTTTCAGGTTTCTTAAAACATAAAATTCATCAAGGAAGACAAATGTTGATATTTCAGAGCCTTCTAACAAAAACTCTGGTAACTAAGACTCAACTGATTCACTTCTCAGGGATTCTCTAGACCAGAGGTGGCACATTGGCAGCCTACTATATCTAACATAGTTGTTTTATTCACTGTAATATAAAAACAACCTAAAACAATTGAAGTATCACAGAAAATATGTAAAATATAGTGATTTCACTCACACACACACACACACAAACATTGAGTTCCAGGGTGAGAATGTAATTCAATGGTAGAGTATGTATAGGTTCAATCCAAGCACTGCAAAAATTAAAATATAATAAAGTTTTCTGTGATTTCAGTGTGGCTGGTGAGGCCTAACAAGTTCTTTCCAAGGTTCATTGAAAAGCAAAACAAAGTTGGGTATGGTGGCACATGCATGTTATCCTAGATAAATGGGAGGCTGAGGAAAGAGGATCATAAGCTATAGGTCAGAATCAGCAACATAGCAAAACCTTTCTCAAAATAAAAAATAATAATTTAAATTGGCTGTGGATGTAGCTCAGTAGTACAGCAACTCTCTAATATGCATGTTGCCCTTGGTTCAACCCTTGGTGCCACGAAAAAGTATAAAAATAAAAACACACAGAAACAACAGCAACAACAATGACAAAGCACACACAAAACAACAAAAACAACCCAAATGAGTTTGTCTGCTTCAGAAAAAGGCCTGAAAACAGTGTTCTGACTTATTTGACATAGCGGGTTACACTGAAATAGTGGCTCCTGTCAGTCTCCCATCCTCCTCCTTTATTTCCCCCTAGTTAGGACATGATCTCTTTTGCCAGTCCAATGTGACCTTTCAGATGACCCCTAAGTCTTCAGAACCTGACCCTAAACATTCTTGGATACTTCCCTCTCCTCTTTTCCAATATACCTTTATCAGGTGGCTAAATTTAAAAATTCTCCCAAGACTAATGAATCCTGCCAATATGTCCTTCCCTGCTAATTACTCAGTGCCAATGTCTGCCCGGGCATGAAAGAGCCCTTGGGAGACAAGGATCAAATAGCCACTTTGCCCAGCAGAGAACAGAGGAAAGAGTAGAATCAGGTGAGGAATGAGGGCAGGCAGAGAATCAGACTGGAGGCCTGAAGCCACTAGACTGAATATCAGACAAGAAAGGGTATGACAAGGAGAGGAAGGTCATACAGGAAATGGAATAAAATCAAAGTCTTGGTAATAAGTATGGGTAGAACAGGGAAGGATTCCTCTTCATTCCAACTCACATGGATAATAGTTTAAAAGAAAAACATTAACAGCTATGCACTTCTATATTTATTAGTAATTAGATCAAACATGCTTGGCAGTTTTGAATGAGGTATTAAGTGTACAGTATACTATCTTGGGCAGGGGTGAACTATTTTCAGATCAAGATTATTGCCCCAACAAAAGAAAGGAGAGTAATGGAATATTTCACATGGGTGATTTGGGTCTTTGCCATCTACAAATATTTTGAAAACAGTCGAAATGTCTTTCAACAGGATTCCACATGGTAGTTTGTTTTGAAATGTTACAAGAAAATGTGGTTTATAAAGAACTAACATTACCTAAAAAGTAAACAATTTATATTTCCATTATCACCCACAAGTACTTCCCTTTTTTTAACTTTTATTGGAAGTATATTTTTCTTCTTTTTAATTGGTCTCATTCAGTCCAAAGTACCTCACCTTTCCCTTCTGTGCCTCTAACCCTCCACACAATTCTACTGACTTTCTGCCATTTACCATCCCCACAAATTAATTTGTTGTGGAAGTACGCAATGGTGAGATTTACTGTGTTGTATTCATGTATGTTCATAGGAAAGTTATGTCAGATCATTTCACTGTCTTTCCTTTTTCTATCCCTCCTCCCTTCCCTTTATTTCCCTTTGTCTACTCCATTGAACTTCTATTATTTTTTTATCCCTCCCCTCATTGTGGATTTGTTTTTACATGTCAGAGAAAATATTAGACCTCTGGGATTTAAAAAGACAGTGAATGATTTCTAGCCCATTTCCAAACAATACACAGTTGCATTTTTGTTATTTGCTTCCTTTTTCAGTTATTTTAGCATGGGAAATTTTGAAATCATGTTTACTTATTGAGGATTTAGTTTGTGTTTATCAGGATACAATTTCTCAAACATTAAATGGTATAATTATTTTTTACAAGTGTTTACACATAACATATTTTAACTTAATTACAAAGCTTTGTCCAGTAGATACTATCACATGGTTAAGCGAGTAATTTAGGCTGAGATACTGGTTATAATTATCCCTATATACAGCAAAGCAACCTGTGGCCCAGTGGGGGTTATGTACCTCAAAATGAAAATTTCATGCAAAGGCATCACCAGCCCCCAAGTAGTCTTGTATAAATTTTTAAGATAGAGATGCTCGTAGAAATACACACTGAGCGTGTACCAAAGATTGAACTCATAAATGGGGGAACCACAAATGTAAAGAAAATCAAAAGAAAGACAGAAGCAAGGTGCACAGGCAAAGAATGGCTGCTCATCCAAGCTGCCAACTTTATTTATCCTAATAGGTTACATTCAGTCTCTGGCATCAGTAGTGTATTATTGTTACAGTAGGTTACAATGGAAGATGTTTTGCTTATGGTTTGATAGACACCCTGGTCAAACATGCATTGGTTAACATAAGATTGTCTGGGAAAAGCTGCAAAATATTCCAGCTGTGGGAAACAGGGAACATGTTACAAGTCCCTGGAGTTTGCTAACCAGAGAAATGCTCCCCTGTATATTCCCATGGTCAGAACTCTCACACATCAGCATGTCAAAGTTGGTTGAAAGGACATGAGGAAATGATACATGCAGAGTCTAGGTGGAAAAAAATTGGGTAAGAATAGTGCAGCACACTGGGTTACTGTGTCTACAAAACTGAATAATATTCTCTAAAGCAAGAAAACCCTAACTCTTAAAGTTACATTTTATAATAAATAGAAATTATTTGCAACTTTTTAATCTTTTTTAACTTAACACAACTTCAGAGACTTTGGTTACAAATCAGTAGTAGTATTAAATCCAAGTTATCTTCCTCTATAGCAGGGGTCAGCAGATATTTTTTTTAATTTTTTTGGTATGGGATCAGATTAAAAAATATTGAAAACTTAACTATATGAGTATAATTGTGTTCACTTTAGTTTTAGAACATGTGAATGCTTATATTTAAGGGATGCATAAATAAATAATGACAGCAAAAGAGTTTATGTTAAAATACTATAAGGTTCTTCTGTACTACCCTATCTATTGCATGGAGAAAGTAATCTGTTACTAAGTGGGGGTGTGTAGCAGATCATTTTCATTTTTATAAAACTTATGCTTGGACACTTATCTAATTACTGAGGTCCTACCAAGGGTGATGTATTATAGGTGATGTCTCTTTATGATATTCTATTTTACATAGTACTAATAAAATGTATTTGTGATTTTAAAAGTTTAAAAACCAGTCACTAAAATAATTGTGCCCAATGTTTTGCTATGACTATATTTAAAAATTAGATACCATTCTCTCACTTAGCATTTTACTCTCAAATTAAAAAGAGGCTAATAAACTCTTAATTATTAAAAAATGTGGGGAAAGGGGAGAGAAATTATGGGAGGATATAATTAGTATAAGTTTAAAAAATGTGTGAGTGCTGAGGTAGGGGGCATTTGGGTCATATGCGATCACTACAGTGACAAATGGGGGAATTAACAGAAGGATTCCAAGCTGGTGCAAATGAAGGAAAACACCAGGGCCAAGAATAAACTTCAGGCAGGAGGAGCAAGAAGAAAAGGGAAACATCCTGCTCACCTTCAACTTCATCAACTTTCAAGTACACCCATTACCATGCTTGGGATTTTCCTAAAATTCACATCTGAGTAAGTCACCCTGTACTGGGAATCTCCTGATGGACTTTCACCATGGTACAGAGTCAAAGATCCATTCAGCCTCACCCCATCACACTCTTATGCTTCTCCCCTAAAGTTCTCACTCAGTTTTCCCCTCTCACATAACTTTTCATCTTCACCTTTGCTCACACTAATTCCTCTATCTGCAGTAGTCTTCCCACCTTTCTAGACAAACCTACCTGCTACCGCAAGTCTCTGTCAAGCATCCTGAAAATACATTTTCAGTGAGGAGGGAATCCCAGAACAGGGAATCCCATAGGCACAGCATCATTAGAGTATAACTTAGAACTTAATAATTATCTATCCCAGGATCAAATCATGACTGCTACTCACTGGCACTATGACTTTAGGCAAGAATCTGCCCTCCATCAAAATCTAAACATCCTGAGCTCTAAGATGTTTGTTTCTCTTCCCTCTTTTGCAAAGATTCAGACAACACCTGGAAATCATGCTACATCACTGAGAGCTCAAGGTTTCATGAAATATTAGGAACAGGATTCAACACACAGAAACTAACCCAAAAAAGTAACTGGAGCTGCAGTCCATTCATGGATAAAATATAGATCAGAAGCACCCTGCCTAACTATTGTTAGATCTAGCAATAATTACCTCTGATGCCCAGCACACAATGAACACCTATCAGTGCCAGCATTATTTCCTTGGCCCTAACACATGGGCTCACTCTTTTATCTTTATAGAGTCCCCTCTATTGCTTGAGAAGGCTTCTATAAAGAAATATGTTTTATTAAACTGCACTTGCATTCAGTGTAGATTTTGATACTCAGCATGTAGGATACATATACATATAATAGAAGAATGTCTAGAGAATGTCTTTCACCTGGGACTCAATGAGAAGCACAAGGGCAACTGATGCAAAAAATTCTGACCATCAGCTGCTTTAGACAAAAGTTATGAAAAGAATCTGAGTGAAGACGACTTGCTTGAATGTGGACAAAAAAAAAAAAGTCACTCTCTATGGAATGAATACCAATTAAGGCCTTAGATACCACCTACACCTGAGGCAGAGGAGATAATTAAAAATGCAATGAGAAATTCCTGGGAACATTGACATTTTCAGTGAGGAGGGAATCCCAGAACATCGTTTTCTCATTTAAGTGTCAGGTTGGCATCACAATTGGTCCCATCCTGAACCTGCTCCTCAGGTTCCTCAGTTAATGGCCACTTTCTGTCCATGTGCTCAGGCCAATAACTGTTTTTCTCCTCACACCTGGTTCATTAGCAAACCTACTCAGCCCAACCAAAGAATTCAACCACTTCTCACTATCTGTTTCCCCCACTTCCTTGATCTGGTCCACTAACTTTAAGATGGCATAACCTTCAGCCTGTTCTAACAAGCATCAGCCAGTGTTTAGTTCAAAGCTAAATTAATTCAGTGCCACAAACAAGATAAACTAGGAAGGGGCATGTATAAGTCAGTGGTAGAACCTGGGTGTGTTTATAGGCCCTAGGTTTAATACTCAGCATACACATACATAAAAACAAATCAGTCTGCCTCCCTCCTTAACTCAAAATTTGCCATTGGGTTCCACCTTCCCTAGATAAAAATCTGAAGGCCTTATTATGGTCCATGTGGCCTTAAATGCTCTAAATGGAAAATAAATTCTCTTCTTAGCTGTGAACCTCCACATGAGATATTTATTCTCTTTTTTGAAAACTTATTTATTTGTTCTATTTAGGTTTACATGATAGCAGAGTGAAATTTGATTCATTGTACACAGATGGAGGATAACATTTCATTTCTCTGGTTGTATGTGATGTAGAATCACAACATACATGCAGTCATACAAAAAGCTGGGGCTATTGTGTCCATTGTATTTCACCACCTTTACTGTCCCCATGCCCCCTCCCCCCTTACAGCCCTGTGAACAGAGTTCCTCCATTGTTCCCATGTCCTCCCCCCTATTATGGATCAGCATCCACTTATCAATGAATACATTCAGCATTTGGTTTTCTGAGATTGGCTTACTTCACTTAGCATTTACCTGCAAAAATGCCATAATTTTATCTCTCTTATTGCTGAGTAATATTCCATTGCATATATATACCACAGTTTCTTTATCCATTCATCTGTCAAAGGGCATCTAAGTTCCACAGTTTAGCTATTGTGAATTGAGCTGCTATAAACATTGAAGTGGCTGTGTCACTGTAGTATGCTGTTTTTAAGTCTTCTGGGTATAGACCGAGGAGTGGGATAGCTGGGTAAAATGGTGGTTCCATTCCAAGTTTTCTAAGGAATCTCCATACTGCTTTCCAGATTGGTTGTACCAATTTGCAGTTCCACCAGCAATGTATGAGCGTGCCTTTTTCTCCACAACCTTGCCAACACTTATTGTTGTTTGTATACTTGATAATTGCCATTCTGACTGGCATGAGATGAAATCTTAGGGTAGTTTTGATTTGCATTTCTCTGATTGCTAGAGATGTTGAACATTTTTTCATATGTCTATTGATCAATTGTATATCTTCTGTGAAGTTTCTGTTCAGGTCCTTGGCCCATTTATTGATTGGGTTGTTTGTTTTTTTGGTGTTAAGTTTTTTATATATCCTGGAGATTAGTGCTCTATCATATGTGCGTGTGGCAAAGATTTGTTCCCAGAATGTCGGCTCTCTGTTCACTTCATTGATTATTTCTTTTGCTGAGAAGAAGCTTTTTAGTTTGAATCCATCCCATTTATTGATTCTTGATTTTAGTTCTTGTGCTATAGGAGTCTTGTTAAGGAAGTATGGCCCTAATCCAACATGATGAAGATTTGGGCCTATTTTTTCTTCTATTAGGCGTTGGGTCTCTGGTCTGATTCCCAGCTCCTTGATCCACCTTGAGTTGAATTTTGTGCATGGTGAGAGATAGGGGTTTAGTTTCATTTTGCTGCATATGGATTTCCAGTTTTCCCAGCACCATTTGTTGAACAGGCTATCTTTTCTCCAGTGTACGTGTTTGGCTTCTTTGTCTAGTATAACGTAACTGTATGTAAGTGGGTTCATCTCTGTGTCTTCTATTCTATACCATTGGTCTACATGTCTATTTTGGTGCCAGTACCATGCCGTTTTTGTTACTATAGCTTTGTAGTATAATTTAAGTTCTAGTATTGCAATGCCTCCTGCTTAATTTTTCTTGCTAAGGATTGCTTTGGCTATTCTGGGTCTCTTATTCTTCCAAATGAATTTCATGATTGCCTTTTCTATTTCTATAAGGAATGATGTGGGGATTCTAATTGGAATTGCATTGAATCTATATAGTGTTTTGGGTAGTATGGCCATTTTGACAATATTGATTCTGCCTATCCAAGAGCATGGGAGATTTTTCCATCTTCTAAGGTCTTCTTCAATTTCCTTCTTCAGTGTCTTATAGTTTGCATTGTAGAGGTCTTTCACCTCTTCTGTTAAATTGATTCCCAAGTATTTTATTTTATTTTTTTGAGGCTATTGTGAATGGGATAGTTTTCCTAATTTCTCTTTCAGAGGGTTTATCACTGATGTATAGAAATGCAATTGATTTATGGGTGTTGATTTTATACCTTGCTACTTTGCTAAAATCATTGATTAATTCTAGAAATTTTCTGGTAGAATTTTTTTGATCCTCTAAGTATAGAATCATGTCATCTGCAAATAATGATAGTTTGAGTTCTTCTTTTCCTATTTGTATCCCTTTAATTTCTTTCATCTGTTTAATTGCTCTGGCTAGCATTTCAAGGACTATGTTGAATAGCAGTGGTGAAAGAGGGCATCCCTGTCATGTTCCCATTTTTAGAGAGAATGCTTCCAATTTTTGTCCATTTAGGATGATGTTGGCCTTGGGTTTAGCATAGATAGCTTTTACAAAGTTGAGGTATGTTCCTACTATCCCAAGTTTTCTAGTGTTTTGAACATAAAAGGGTGCTGTATTTTGTCAAATGCATCAATTGATAAAATCATATGACTCTTTAAGTCTATTGATGTGATGTATTACATTTATTGATTTCCATATGTTGAACCAACCTTGCATCCCTGGAATGAACCTCACTTGATCATGGTGCACTATTTTTTTGATATGTTTTTCTATGCAATTTGCCAGAATTTTATTGAGAATTTTTGTATCTATGTTCATCAGGGATATTGGTCTGAAATTTTCTTTCTTTGATGTGTCTCTGTCTGGTTTTGGAATCAGGGTGATACTTGCCTCTTAGAATGAGTTTGGAAGGGTTCCCCCCTTTTCTAATTCATGAAATAGTTTGAGGAGTATTGGTATTAAATCTTCTTTGAATGTTTTGTAGAACTCAGCTGAGAATCCTTCTGGACCTGGGCTTTTCTCAGTTGGCAAGCTCTTGATGGCATCTTCTATTTCCTTGCTTGAAATTGATCTGTTTAAGTTGTGTATGTCATCTTGGTTCAGTTTGGGTAGGTCATATGCCTCTAGAAATTTGTAAGTGAATTCAGGGTTTTCTATTTTACTGGAGTATACATTTTCAAAATAGTTTCTAATTATCCTCTATTTCAACAGTGTCTGTCATGATATTTCCTTTTTCATCATGAATTTTAGTAATTTGGGTTTTCTCCCTCTTTCTTTTTATTAGGGTGGCTAAGGGTTTATCAATTTTGTTTATTTTTTCGAAGAACCAGCTTTTTGTTTTGTCAATTTTTTGAATTGGTTCTTTTGTTTCAGTTTCATTGATTTCAGCCCTGGTTTTGATTATTTCATGTCTTCTACTTCTTTTGGTGTTCACTTGTTCTTCCTTTTCTAAGGCTTTGAGATGAAGAGTCAATTCATTTATTTGTTTACTTTTACTTCTTCTAATAAATGAGCTTAGTGCAATGAACTTTCTTCTTAACACTGCCTTCCTGGTATCCCAGAGCTTTTGATATGTTGTATCAGAGTTTTCATTTGTCTCTAAGAATTTTTTTTTATCTCTTCCCTGATGTCTTCTGTTATCCATGCATCATTCAATACCATAGTATTTAGTTTCCAGGTGTTGGAGTAGCTTCTATTTTTAATCTGTCATTGATTTCTAGTTCTATTCCTTTGTGGTCAGATAGGAAAGTATCTCTATTTTTTTGTATTTGCTAAGACTGGCTTTGTGACATAACATATGATCTATTTTGGAAAAAGATCCATGCTGCTGAGAAAAAAGTGTATTCGCTCATTGATGGATGGAACATTCTCTATATATCTGTTAAGTCTAAATTATTGAGAGTTTCATTGAGATCTATGATTTCTTTATTAAGTTTTTGTTTGGAAGATCTATCCAATGGTGAAAGAGCTGTGTTAAAGTCTCCAAGTATTATTGTGTTGTGATCTGTTTGATTCTTGTATTTGAGGAGGATCTGTTTGATATACATAGAAGCCTCATTATTTGGGGCATAGATATTTATGATTGTTATGTTTTGTTGATGTATGATTCCTTAAGAAGTATGAAATGATCTTCTTTATCTCTTTTCACCATCTTTGGTTTGAAGTCTACTTTATTTGATATAAGGATGGAAACTCCTACTTGTTTGCAGGGTCCATGTGAGTGATATGTTTTTTACCACCCTTTCACTTTCAGTCTGTGGATGTCTTTTCCTGTGAGATGAGTCTCTTGAAGACAGCATATTGTTGGGTCTTTTTTTTAAAAATCCAGGCTGTCAGTCTATGTCTTTTAATTGGTGCATTTAGGCCATTCACATTCAGGGTTATTATTGAAATATGATTTGTAATCCCAGTCATTTTGGTTTATTTCTGGTTTTTACCTTGACTTGTTTTCTCTTTTGAATGGTCTTTCCTTTAGTGTAGTTCCTCTCTTTGTATATTTTCAATGTTGATTATCATTTCCTCCTCTTGGGATATTTTGCCAAGAATGCTATATAGTGCAGGCTTTCTTGCTGTAAATTCTTTTAACTTTTGTTTATCATGGAAAGTTTTTATTTCATCATCAAATCTGAAGCTCAGTTTTGCTGAATTCTTGGTTGGCATCCGTTTTCTTTTCAGAGCTTGGTATATGTTGTTCCATGATCTCCTGGCTTTTAGAGTCTGGGTTGAAAAATCTGCTGAGATCCAAATTGGTCTCCCCTTATATGTAATCTGGTTCCTCTGTCTTGTGGCCTTTAAAATTCTATCCTTATTCTGTATGTTGAGCATTTTCATTATAATGTGCCTTGGTGTAGATCTGTTGAAATTTTGTACATTTGGTGTCCCGTAAGCCTCTTATATTTGATTTTCCAAATCATTTTTCATGTTTGGGAAAATTTCTGATATTATTTCATTGAAGAGATTGCGCATTCCTTTGGTTTGAAGTTCTGCGCCTTCTTCTATCCCAGTAAATCTTAGATTTGGTCTTTTGATGCTGTCCCATATTTCTTGTATGTTCTGTTCATGATTTTTTACCATCTTCATAGTATGGTCAAGTTTATTTTCAAGATTGTATATCTTGTCTTTTTTTTAAAATTTTTTTTTTTAGTTGTAGATGGACATAATATCTTTATTTATTTATATGTGGTGCTGAGGATCGAACCCAGTGCCTCACGCATGCAAGGCAAGCGCTCTACCACTGAGCCACAATCCCAGCCCTGCATATCTTGTCTTCATTATCTGATGTCCTGTCTTCCGGGTGATCTAGTCTGCTGGTGATGCTTTCTATTGAGTGTTTTATCTGGTTTATTGTTTCCTTCATTTAAAGAATTTCTGATTGGTTTTTTTTTTCATGATCTCTAGCTCTTTCTTAAAGTAATCTTTTGTTACTTGTAATTGCTCTTTTATCTCTTTGTTAGAATGATCAATGGTTGCCTTTATTTGCTTTCCTATTTCTTTGTTAAATTGATCAATTTTTGCCTGTAATTGCTCACTCATGTCATTCTTTAATTCACACATAATTTTAATTATGTACATTCTGAATTCTTTCTCTGACATTTCATCAACTGTGTTGTCAATGGATTCTGTTACTGTGGTATCAAGGTTTATTTGGGGTACTTTCTTCCCTTGTTTTTTCATGTTTATTATGTATCTTCCTTTCTTGCATTGTCTATCTGAGGTATTGCAGCTTCTATCCTATAATCTTGTTTTGACACCCCAGATTACCTCTATCTCACCTTGGAGCTATTTCTGGTCCTCCAGTGTCCCCAGATGGACACTACTGGCACTAAAGTTGGTGGCAGAGGTAGTGGATGTACCTCCAGAGGGCAGTGTGAGTGGCCTTGGCTGGGCTCCTGTGGCGGTCCCTGAGGGCTGTTTTGGGACCTCTATTGCATTCCTGCTGGTGAGCAGGAACTCTGGAGCAGAACTGAGGGTGAGCCCAGGCTTCACTTAGGCAGGGTCACAAGCAGGAGAGTCTGTGTGAGACCCTTACCATAGGCGTGGGCTCCTCTGGGGCTGGAGGCTAGCAGGCACTGGTCTGCCTTTGGCTGGGCACTCCTGATGTTCTCTGAGGATGGTTTTGGGCTCTCTCTCTCACCTGTCTGTAGAAACTCTGGAGTGGAACTGGGTCAGGCCCAGACCTCACTTGAGTGGGGCCTCCTCATGCAGGGGTCTCTGCGGGGGACTCTTACTGTGCGTGTGGGCTCCCCTGTGGCTGGCGGGTAGCAGTCTCTTGTCTCCTCTTGGCTGGACACCCGAAAGTTTCCTAAGGGTGGTTTTGGGCCCTCTGCCAAGCTCCTGCCGGTCTGCAGGAACTCTGGAGCAGAACTGGGGTGGGCCCAGGCCTCACATGGGTGGGGCCTCCTCACGCAGGGGTCTCTGCCACAACTCTTACCATGGGTGTGGGCTCCCCTGTAACTGGCGACTAGCAATCTCTGGTTACTCCTTGGCTGGACACCCAAAAATTTCCTGAGGGCAGTTTTGGGCCCTCTGCTGCACTCCTGCCAGTCTGCAGGAACTCTCTATTCATTCTCTTTAAAATGCTCTTTGGCTAAATATCAACATAGTTCACTTCCTTAATATAAATATGACTTCAGCCAGACATGGTGGCACATGACTGTAATCACAGCAACTCAGGTGGCTGAGTCAGGTGGTTCAAAATTAACTACAGCAACTTAGTGATACTCTAAGCAACTTAGAGGGACCCTGTCCCAAAATAAAAAAGTAAAAGGGCTGGGAATATAGCTCAGTGGTAAAACACTCTTTGGTTCAATCCCTGGCACCAAAACAGAGAATCAAATAAACAAATCTCCTACCCTCTCTCTGAACTAGATTTGTTCTGCCACCCAAAATTTCCATGTTTAAGCCTTGTCTCCTAGAATGTGACTGTACTGGAGATAGGGCCTTTGGGAAATAATTTAGGTTAAATGAGGTCTTAGGGTAAGGTATAGTGGCTAACATGATATTATTAGTTGTTTTATGAGAAAAGGAAGGGATAACCCAAGGAATAATCCAATTCTGGGTTCAATTCCCTCCATCACACATACAAAAAAGAAAGATGGAGGGAAGGCTCTAAGGAAAGGCCATTTGAGGACTCAAAGAGAATGAGACTATGCTGGGGCAAGCCCAAAACGGCTATAGTTAGGCTTCTTTGCTGAGACTTTTGGTGGGCTGATGTTTTCAGTGTGTAGCAAGAGCTGGAAAATGGCTGTTGTGGTTAGTCAAGGCCAGAAACACTCTGATTCAGGTTATATATTCAAGCTCATAAACATTAACTTGTGAGCATCCACAGTCCCCTTATATTAACTGTTGGCAGTTTGCCTTCTTTGTTCAACCTACACTTTTTTAGAAAGCCTATGGAAAAGGCTCAGGGCAAAATGGGTTAATGGGGCAAAATAAGGACTAAAATGAAACTGGCTGGGAGCTGAAGCTGAAGCTGGGGGATAGCTAATGGTTATGGCCACCTCTGAATAAAAGATGATCAATATTCCCACTGTGCATCACATATTTCAATTGGTGGATCTTCAAGCCTTGCATACTGGGTCAGTCTCCACATGAAAGGCTGCTTACAGGCCAGGAAGAGAACCCTCATGAGACCAAAAAGGCCAGAACCTTGACCTTAAACTTTACAAATTCCAGAACTGTGAGAAATAAATTAGAAATAAATTGAGAAATAAATTATTTATAAAATAAATTTTCAAACCACTCAGTCTATGGAATTTTGTGATGACAGCCTGATAAGACCCATTTACCTCTCTATCTACTCTTCCAAAAATTTCAGCTGCCATTTTGTCACTTAATACCCCTGAAGACTTCCATATTCCTTCACAAAGTACAAAATCCTGTACCTGCCTTCCAACAGGAGTGTGAACTTCATGTGCACAGGGAATCTCCATACAGCATCTGACCACCAAGAATATTGACATGCAAAAAGTAGCCACTTACCTAAAGGAGTGAAAGGATGGATGTAGGGGCACACATCTGTAGTCCTAAAGTATAGGAGTCTGAAGCCAGCCTGGAAAATCATGGTAAAATCTGTCTCAGAAATGCATACGTAAGGGGCTGGGATTGTGGCTGAGTGGTGGAGCACTTGCCTTGCATGCATGAGGAACTGGGTTCGATCCTTAGCACCACATAAAAATAAATAAATGAAATAAAGATATTGTGTACATCTACAACTAAAAAAATTTTAAAAATAGATGCATATGTAAGCCAGGTGCAGTGGGACACACATGTAATACTAGTGGTACAGGAGGCTGAGGCAAGAGAATTGGGAGTTCAAAGCCAGCCTCAACAACATACTCAGGCACTAAGCAACTCAGTGAGATCCTGTCTCTAACTAAAATACAAAAAGGGCTAGAGATGTGGCTCAATGTTAAGCACTTCTGAGTTCAGTCTCTGGTACCAAAAGAAAAAAAAGAAAGAAAGAAAATGCATGTGTGAAAGATCTAGAAAAGGTATATGATGAATGCAGACCTGTGACAAAATAACAATCTAGAAATAGTAAAGTAAGAAAATGAGAAAGTACCACAGGACATGTGAAGGGATCATTAAATAGTCAAGGCAGTAATGCATAGGTTAACCTGAAGGAAAAACAAAAGGATAAAAGAAATCACAGACGCTCGGTCCTTTTAGTCGCGAATCACTGGAAGAATGGCAGAATATGTGAATGAATTCATGAGGTTATCAGGATTTGAGAACCAAAGAAATTGGATGTGGGAGTACTATGGAAAAGGCCAGAAAAGGGAAGTCAGAAATAGAAAAAGTATTATGCGAAAGGCCATAAGTAGAAAAATCAGAGCAATTGTATGAGACATTTAAATGTAAAAGGCCTAATATTAAACAAAAATAAATTTACTAAAAGTTCCCAGGTACAGGTATAAAGCACCATATAATCAAGTTATTATTGCTAACTATTAATTTCCTTAACCAAAATGATAAATTTCCTTAAGGTAACAGTGGCACTAGATATGGATCCCAGATGGAGCCCAGGTTTGTCTTTAGAGGCACTGAAGTGGGTCAGTAACAACTCACTGTTTCCAATAGCCAATGATATAGACTGTAGACTCGAGTGAAAAAGACTGGGTTTTATTCAATAATCAATGGTTGAACAGCATTTTGCTCCAAATTAATGGAGGATGGAGAAGCAGGTAGAGGGATGGATATGTGGGTCCATGGATGGCAGGGCACTTCAGCTTGCCTCTGGGATGTATCTGCAAAGCTAAGAGTAAGAGGCTTTTCAACACAAATGAGATAGGCAATGTGGCAAGAAAACTAACAACTCTCTGCAGTATTCTAGTCAGGCACATTCATAATCACTTTATAAACCTCTAAATAGTTGCTTAAAATACATCTAATGTGCATCAATCAGAAAACAACCAGCATGCAACCATTTGAAAATAATTATCAACATGAAAAGTTCTTGAAACCCCTGCTTTCTTACAAAAATCATTCCCCTTTTTAAGAAAATAAATCAAAATTAAAATGCCCTGGTATTAAAGGAAAAGAGCCAGTTTTGGCAAAGGCCATAGTCTAGAAACCAGACACCTTATTCTTATAATGTCAAGTGAAACAGGTAGATGATTGGGCACAGCTGCTCCCTACTTGTAACTAGCAGGTGTGCCATGATGGCTTATATTGTGCTTATCCAGATGCCCCAAATCTACTAAATTTTGCATGAGGCCAGGAAATGTAGTTCAGTGGCGTAGCACTTGACTAACGTGTGCAAGGACCTGGCCTCAATCCCTAGCTCTCCAAAAATGTTTTTGGATGAATGAAGTGTAGTAGACTATTCCCAGATCAAGAAGTGACCCTGAGAGAATCAAACACAGCCCAGTATAGATTTCAAAATCTTTGAGCTGTAAGGAACAATCGTAAGTTTTATGAGGGTCAAATACTTTCTGGAGCCAGGAAGAAAAAGCTATGTACAAAGGTAAGAAAGGCAGATGTAGACAACTGGTGAGGTGAGAGCCCAACAGCCCTCAAAGAGGTAAACATGAAAATAAAAATGCTACAGCTGATAGGCC
The DNA here is from genome assembly GCA_004024805.1 of Geosciurus inauris. Taxonomy (NCBI): domain Eukaryota; kingdom Metazoa; phylum Chordata; class Mammalia; order Rodentia; family Sciuridae; genus Geosciurus; species Geosciurus inauris. Next base: position 49,088 of record PVHX01007104.1, on the reverse strand, counting down.
ACAGAGATGATTGATGGGCACTTGTGGTTAAGAGAATAATTCTATTAATTGGGCCTACTGTGTTGACCTCCACCTTTTAAAAAGCAATTTACTTTCAGTCCTGCCTGACTTAGCCATTAGGATATGTTACATTTCTCAGCAAACAACCTATTATCTGCAGGAGAAAGGCAGGCCCAAAGTGCTGAGAAAAAAAAAAACAAAACATAAAGTTATCTTGAAGGGGGGGATTTTTGACCCTTAGATTAGCATCCAGAACTCAGGGAAACAGGGTAATTCCCCTTAACCATAATATCTGTAAGAACATGTTTCAATTAAGACTGGTCAGCATGGGGCCAAAGTTACCCTAGAGTTGCCCTTGACATTTAATATGCGCAGTGAGACCTTAAAAGCCTGATGTCATCCTGCTTACAATCAAAAGTCAATAGGTGGACCTGGATGGATCTCTCTGCAAATTTCTCTGGGACTCCCAATAAAATGAGTGTACAGGAGGGGTACATCATCCTTCTCCTGAGGACTCATGTTCTCCCTTGATAGTGTCCTCTTTCCCTATTTGCTATCCCTTCCAATAAACATTGCTATTATTTTAGTAAGTGCCATGTCTTGCCTGGAGTCCTCTCAAGCAAGAACACAAGAATTGGGGGGTGGCAACCTCCACATCTGCCTCCACCTACTCTCCCACAGTCTCCTTTCCAAAATAGCCACTTGATTCTTGCCTTTCAATTTAGAGAAGAGGAAACTAGTTGAGGGAGGTTACATGGCCGTTAATGATAGGTCAAACCAGAGCTTTTTAGGACTCCTATGCAATGTCCTGTCACATGCCAGGACTTCCCTGGCAAGAGTTGAAACAAAAGTTAGCAGAGATATCATCGCCACTCATCTACCAGCACTGCACAAATAAATCTAATGATTATTAGATTAACATGCAATGGCCACAGCCCTTGAAATCCCTTATGTGCAACTTTCTTTTACTTGCTGTTGCCATCATTTACCCTTCACTAAAATCTTTCCATCCCGTAGGCCAAGTTCTTATCAGTTACCTTTTCAATACAACATATGGGGTCAAAACAGTAAAAAATCTTGCCTCAGACACATTCTACATGTCATATTATCTCTCCTGAAATGTGGTAACAACTGGGATCGACAACCTCTAGGGTGTAGGCCAAAAAGAAAGGGTAAGGCTGGAGGAGCCTTCACATCTGCCTCCACTAACTTTCTCACAGTCTCCTTTTCAAAACAGCCACCTCTGATTCTTGCTTTTCATTTTATAGAGGAAGAAACTAGTTGAGATAGGTTACATGGCCAATTAATGATAGGTCAAACCAGAGTGTTTCAGGATTCCTGTTCAATGTCCTGTCACATGCCAGGCCTTCTCTGGAAAGAGGTGAAACAAATGTTAGCAGAGATATTGCCACTCATCTGCCAGCACTGCAAGTATTTATTTTATCTAATAATTATTAGATTTATGTGTAATTTTATGTGCAATTCGCATAGCCCTTGAAATCCCTTACATACATTTTTCTTTTACTTGCTGTTGCCCTTGTTTACCCTTTGCTAAAATCTTTCCATCCCGTAGGCCAAGTTCTTATCAGTGACCCAATCAATACAACATATGGGGTCAAAAATTTAAGAAATCTTGCCTCCTTAAAGTAGAAACATTCTAAATGTAATATTTTCTCTCCTGAAATGTGGTAACGTGTGGGATCCACAGCCCCTAGGGTGTGGGCCAAATGAAAGGGTAAGGCTGGAGGAGCCACTTCTAAAATTACTTGGTAGTCTTTGCAGGAGGGTAGAAAACAACAATGGAAAGAACATCCCCTCATTTATGCCACACATCTGGATGACCTTGAATCCCCTAAATTCTGGTGACTTCTACTGGGGTAGGGCAATGGGAGCAACACTAAGTGCTTGCAGACTTAGTGTGTTCAAGAGAACAGCAGTAGCAAACCTGGTACCACAGGGACACCACCTACACTCAACATGGCCATTATCTTGGTGCACACTCCTATGGTGAGGAGGAGAAGCATCCAGGTATCCTTTATGGGCATAAGTAGCTGTAGGACCCAGACCTCACATTCCCTGTACCTAGTGTACCTGGTGAATGTGGGCTCTAGGGAACTAGACTTGAGTGAGTATGCAGGAGGTACTGGTAAGTGTGTGCAAGGGTTGTACCACTGGGCAGCTCAGAGACAGTTGGCAGTTTTGGTGACCCACAGACTACATTTGGGGGAATGGAATCCTAATTCTCAACTGGCCACAATTCATTGCATCTTTATTCTGCCACCAAGCCTCTATGCTCCAGTACTTCCTGCTGCCCCACCTCAAATCCCTTGGACAGCTAGCTACCTGCAAGACAGTGACAGGGAAGCTTTGAAGGAAATGAGAATCCAAGGAGTCACTGGCCTGTGTGGGCATGTGTTTTACCTCCATCCACTGTGACCCTTTATGTGTTCCTTTCCCATTGGAGGGACTTTCACATTGCCCTAGGGAGCACTTTCAAAGCATCTACAGCTGCATGCTCAAACAAGACACCCACTTCCTCTTCCTTTTACTTTTCTTCACTTTGGAGAAATCTCTTCAGCTTCTCAAACTTTCCCAGCATTCCTTTTCCTGGAGACTCATCTAGAATTCAGAGTGCTTGTACTGGAGTCTTTCCTGAAGACCCCCCTTTTTACCTTGCTGGACTCTGAGTTCTGCCATCATCCTGCAGTTTATTAAGAAGTTTGGGGTGCTTTAAAATTATTTCACCACTTCTCCAATTAAGCTGTCCCATTTCTAAACTTCCTGAAGATGTCATCAATACATTATATAGACATGGTAATATAGAACAAATCTCTCAAATTTTATTTTTCTGGAGACCAAGTTAGAGGAGGCTTTTGATAAAGTAGGTTTGGAGTGTATCCTGGGATTATATATTTTTAAAATTTGCCCAGATGGAGTAATTTTTTTGCCACTGAGTAAACTGCCACATGTAAACACTCAGTTCTCTGTCTTTAGTAAACAGCAGATGTGCCTTGAGGGCTTCATTAAGACACACTGAAGGGCCCGGGGCACAGTGCACTGAAGCTTGTGGCATCAATGCACCTGCGGTGTCCATGGAGAGGTTGAGGTGGCCGAGCTCAGGCCTGAGGCACCCTGGTGCCGGGACAGTGGAGATGTTGGCCTCATTAGTCCAGGCCACTGTCTGGGCTGTGAGCAAGAGGAAGCTGCAGTCCACCCAAGCTGCCCTCACCCTGACATCTTCAACAGTAAACAAGATAAAATAGCTTCTTAAAGATAAGCCTGAGAACTTAGGTGTGAAAGTTTGTGTTTGAACCAGAGGCTGTAATGGCCTTTCTTACACTCTGGAATATACAAAGACAAAAGGAGATTCTGATGAAGAAGTTGTTCAAGCTGGAGTCAGAGTGTTCATGGAAAAGAAAGCACAGCTGACACATTTAGGAACAGAAATGGACTATGTTGAAGACAAATTATGCAGTGAGTTTGTCTTCAATAATCCAAACATCAAAGGAACTTGTGGCTGTGGAGAAAGCTTTACCGTTTGAAACCTCAGGACTCCTCTGGCTGTAAACTCCAGGAAAGCTTGCTGAAACTTTGGAGCTTGCCAAAGAAATCATGTGAGTGTCACACGCCTACTGTTTATAATATGTGGCCACCTTGTGGGGAAAATAAAGTGATGCATTTTGAAAATGAAGCCAGTATGTTAGATTTCAGAAGAAATGATGTTTGTATTCTCTATATGGGACATAAAATGAGAAGCCCATTGTTCTTTTTGGATCATTGTTATGTAAAGAAAAAATCCTACCCTACATGCATCTCTCATGCATCATTTCTGTTAGAATCAGTTTCAATAATACTGCCTCCCTGAAGTAATTCACAAAACAAGTTAATAGGTGTGTGCTTGATAAATTTGTATAAAATGGCTTGAACGTGCATCTCCATCTGCATTTTCTCAACCAGATTAGTGGTTCCCAAAATTCAGACATGAAAAGTCCTAACTACTGATAGTAACATGGCAGTGCATTGTTTTTCTACCCAAATTGGTATGACCTCTTTTTTTACATTTTTATCAAAATTTCACTGTGAAATGCCTCATTTATGTACCCTTCAACAGTACTGGGATAAGAATTCCTTGAACTGTAATGCAGAATAGTTCCAAGTGATTGGATCCAAAAGTGAGGAATATATTATCCACCTGTTTTATGAGCTATTTTTTTTTTTTACCATTCTAAAAGTCTCCTTAAAGCTTAGATCCTTTTAGTTGGAAGGTCTCTTAAAAGCCATCTAACCCACCTCCTTCATACTGTATGGGAAGAGACAAACCCCAAGGAAGCTGAAGGGCATTTGTCCACATTGCTCTGCACTAGGAGAGAGCTTGGGCCATACCCTGTCACCTCATCCTCATAAGGAACACTTTTGCTCAGCATTCCAAGGCAGTGAAGGGAAATGGTGGTGTGGCTTAATTTGGCCAACATTTGGATAGAGTTTCCTTTGTAAGTTCTTTAAAACTTTGAAATAGTGGTCTACACTAGCAGAGAATATGTTACAGCAGCCCAGCCACTCCATTCTTTTGGGGTATAGTAGTGATTGTAAAGCTGAACATGGGGGTCTTTTCTTAAAATTCTGTGTGTACACTTCCTGGTTCCTAAGTCCAATTGCTAAAATTTTAAAACAATATTGTAAGCTAACATTTTGATCACTAACTTTTCTTTTCAAGTAGCACCCCCCCTTTCTTTCACTTAGTCTACTGATTTCTCTGGGTTTTACATATTAAGTATTCTCTAAGATGATATACATACCTTTTTTGAAAGCTGATTCTCATGAATTTAACTAGCTGAGTTCCTTTATGTTTGTCCCATTTACTAAAGTATCTGACAAAACATACACCAAAACCTAGAGCAGCAGTTCCATGTAAATATTCATGAGTTCATATTGTTAATATAATTGTTGATCTACTCATATTTCGTGAAATACTGTATTTAGAGATTGTTATCAATTTTAAAAAATGTGGCTTCCAAAAAAAAAAAAAAAAAAAAAAAGACACACTGAGTGGGCCCCACCCATATAAGTTCTGAGGCAGAAATTCAGAGTGAAGTTCCAGAAGTTGCCTAGCTAATAAGTTCCCCAGTGATACTTATGCTGATTCATTGGTTTGTAGACCACATTTGTGGTCTGCTGAAACCATGAGTACATGACTAAATAGATGGAAGTCAAACAAGTAGCATTCTTTGAAGACTTCCATCTTGAAACCATTTCCAGTTGCTTTACCTACCAAGTGATAATTTGATAGTTTCTCTAGAAACACTAGAGGGCCACAAGAACTGTGGAGCATATCTGGCTGAGATAGAAATTTTGAGATACAAAGTAAAATAATATACTGATCCCCAAACTTGATAGCCCATAAATCACTAGAACACAGGAATTCTCAGAAAATTTGAAATTGAAAACAACTCCAATAATCCAGTATTCCTTCTAAACCAGCATCCTTGCCCTCAAAATACTAGCATGATACAAGAACAATGAGCAAGCCTAGAAAAACTGGTGTTAAATCACAGAACTCTGCTATAATCCTACCTCTTTTCTCTATTCCAGTCCCAAACAAATGTCCCTCTCCCTACATCAACACCTCAGACCAAGGATTACTCTTATCTCCCTCTAGAGATGTCCCACATTCTTCCTGGAATGTATATCTGCATTTTTAAATAGATCTTTCCAAATCTCTGAAATGACCAATGATGAAATTCTTTTCTGCCATGAACACCAAAAATCTCACTTTTTCTGAGTTGATGTTCTCTCTCCCTGGAATCCCCTCCCATTACATAAACTCATATACCAAGAGTCAAATGCTAAAGCATTGGAATTGCGTTTTTCATATTTTGGGCTCTGGTATCACATATATCAATGAGGAATGAGAAAAAAAATGTTTGGTGGCACATGAGTGTAAGGCCAGGCATTTGGGAGGCTGATTCAGGAGAATCTCAAGTTTCAGTCCAGTCTTGGCATCTAAGCAAGACCCTGCCTCAAAATTAAAAATCTGAATAATAAATAAGGGACTAGTATTGTTGTTGGCTTTGGTTCCCAGAATCATAGTTACATTGTGTTTCTTGGCTCCTGTACTCTTGAAGAGAATTTCAGAGGAAACATAAAATTTAAAGTAGAGCAAAGTTTATTAATTAGTACAGAAAGCACTATCAAAAGTTAGCGTTAGAAAATAAGACATCTCTGAGATGGAGCTCATAACTCATTTGTTCTCCAGTTTTGGGGAACTTTTGGGCATCAAACTCAGGGCCTTTTATATGCCAGGCAAGTGCTCTTCCACTGAGTCACACCCTCTGTCCTAGAGGATAGTATTTTGATAAGACATAGCTTAATGTGTGCATCAATGCTATAGCTTCCTTATTTTCAAATTGATTGCACATTTGCTTTTAGCAAAAATACAGTGGCAGTTTGCTGACTGCTGATTTAGTTTCTAACTTCCTACACTTTTTGTTGATGCTTGAGGATAATACAGGACAGATTTAATTTTTAATTGTGGTGAAAGCTGACTAAATAATAAAATGCAAAAGCAAAGTTTCTGCAGTTTTCTTCATATAACTGAGAAAATACCTAAGGCAGCAAGAAGCAACTCCATGCACTCACCATCTCTTGGTATCACAGCTCACACTCTCCACCTGAGTCTACTAAGATATGGCATGTATGAGAAAGCACAGGGGCACCCAATTTACCTGAATTGACTTTTATCCATGTTCACTTCACATTTTTTTCAGATATCCAAAGCAAAAATAAAAACAAAGAAATGTAAAAGAATACAAATACCTATATTGTCAAGTGACAGACTGAATCATAAAGTAAGCATTGGATGGAATACCTTACAGTCACCCAAACACAAAATTATCATATCATTTAAAATGACATAATTTATATACAAAAATATTCACCATTTTAAGTATAAGTTGAAAACTATGCAAAGTGGTACCTTTCTGTATTTATAGCTACTCAGGAGCTGAAAATGGAGAAATATAAGTTCAAGATCAGCTTCAGAAACTTAGCAAATACCATTTTAAAATAAAAGTGAACATAAATCAGTGATGCAATGCTTGTAAAGCATAAGCAAGATCCTGTGATTATTTATCAGTATCACAAACATAAAATTTTAAAAAAATGCCCTTTAAGCTTATTGTGGTCTCTCTCTCTCTCTCTCTCTCTCTGTGTGTGTGTGTAATACTTGTAATTTAAGTATGGGATGCTTCACCACTGAATTGCATCCCCATACCTTTTTTGTTTTTTCTTAATGTTAAGATAGGATCCCTATAAGTCACCCAGGCTACCCTTGAACTTGAGATGCTCCTGCCTCAGACTCCAGAGCTACTGAGATTGAAAGCATATGCTGCTCTGCCTGGTACTATCCTTTCAGCCATTTTCTGTTTTAACTATAATAAGTATAATAAATGGCAGTTAAGTGCATCCATATATTTTTTAACCATAACCATGAACCAGAACTTTTTAATCACCCCAAATGTAAACCTAGAAAGCTCTTAAAACACCCAATCTATCTCTTCCCTCAGTTTCCGATAACCATCACTCTATTCTTTCTATGCATAAATCAGATTTTTCATATACCTCATTTAATTTGCATTGATATTTGACTTTTGCCTTATTTTGCTTAGAAAAATGTTTTCAAGAATCAACTGTATTTTAGCCAGAGTGCCAGCCTCAAATCCCAAAATAAGGAGGCAAAAAACAGTGACAATAGCTGAAAAAGCTGCTTTTGCTTATGTGCTAAGGGTGCAGAAGCACGTCTAACTTTACCTCATTCACTCTCAATATATTTGGCTTGGAGAGTTATATACCAAACTCTATGAATGTATCAGAGAGACATTATGACAGTAGGTCCTGGATACTCCTCCTGAAGTGCGGAATGCAAGAAATAATTCTGACATATTTGTGCACTTATTTCATAATGGAGCGAGCTCTGATTGTTCCAGGTGTCCAAATGCAGGTGATGCCATGCTAGATCCTTATTTCTAGCTCCAATGGTTCCTCACTGTCCTTAGTGAATGAAAGCTAACCCCTCATGTTATGCTAACCACGAGGATCTCACTGCATTGTCAGAGGACCCAGGTTTTATCCACGCAATCAAGAACTTACCTGATTGTCTTGGTTAACAAACTCATCAGGTCCACTACTTGCTGTGAATTAAATTGGAATAGTTGCCACTAGGCTGAATGTGTAGTGAAGAACCACTGGACTACCATGAATACCCTGAATATAACCCCCTCCAAAAAAACCCCCGAAGTAATATAAAACCAAAAATACCCCAGAACACACACACACACACACACACACACCAGAAAACTAGTTTTCACATAAAGCAAAAGCAAGCACTAAATAAAAATACAATTGAAAATCTCTTTCAAAGAAATGAGTCCATCATGTAAATTTATTATGGTATGATGTGAAATTTCAGAAAAACAATGTCATTACATTTAGACATTAAGGCACATTAGCTCAGCATCACTAAAATATGTGCTTTATCATACACTAAATTGTATGGAAATATGGCTTAATTTCCTCTATGAGCGAGGATCATAGCATTGCTCTTGTTAAGAGAATAGTGACCCTCTGTACTCAGGGATGGAAACCTATCCCCTCAGATCATAGTGGTCTTGAGGAGGGTGGTTATCTTGTATTGTCAGATGAATCAGGATCAATCCAGGGACTCTAACACTACAAAACTGCTTTGGTTACACATGAGCAATTTAAAAAAGAATGACTTTGTATTTATAGAAGATGCACTGTAGATTCCTAGTATTGAGGGTCTTCATGGTGCCCCTGAATGTGAGATTTTAGGAATCTTCAGAGTTACATGATGATTAACAGTACTATCACTCTATAAGGTAAATGGAAATTATGTTATTCCAGATATGAATATCTGGGGCTGATTTTTATATCTCCATATCTTGCTTATCATCTCTTAATTTCTCCATAATCAAAACAGAAAAAAATGTATAAAGATATAACTAATGCAAATAATATCCTTCAAATACTAAAGTTTGATTAAAATTACATAATCAAACTCATCCAACAGTATAGCTCACTGTTAGAATTTTTAATAAAGTGGAATAGTGTAATATCTGTGACATAATTATTCAACCCATGATAGTGTTAACCTATTAATGATAATCAACTATATTTATTAACAAACTGCATAAAAATACAAATAATTGTAAAAATGCACTGGATATGGTGGTACATGCTTGTAATCCCAATGATTTGCAAGGAAGGAATTTCACAAATTCAAAGTCAGCCTCAGCAATTTAGCAAGAACCTAAGCAACTTATCAAGACCCTAAATTAAAAATAATAATTAAAGAAACCTTCTGCACATGTGGATCAGTAGTTTATGGCCCCCAAGTTCAATTCACAGTATAAAAACCAAAAATTACAAAATTCAAATTTAGGATCAAATCTCAAAAAACAGAATTATATAATCAACTACATGAGAATTATGTTCTTTCTGGTTTTCAAAGTGAGAGTGTTAATGTATAAGAAATTTGCAACATTTCAAATGAGCTAACTGCACTGTGCCATATTTTTGGGAATTTCATTATTTCTACCACATTCGCTAATCATGTTCAAATTTTAAGCAAAATTAAAGCAATTACCCATTTTATATATTAAAATGATCTCTCTTTCCTACTAATCCTCTTATGCCTCAATATACAAGGTGAAGATAAGAACTTTATTATGCTTTTAAAATATTTTTAAGTTGTTCATTTATTGTAAATATTTTGCTCCTAAGGCATATACTTTGGACAAATACTGTGCCACCTTCAGTACAAGTATTAGGTTTCAGATGCTGAAGAGGGTTAAAAATTTGAATAAAGGCTTGGACATATTATTTAAATTTTCAGGCTATGAATTCTCTAGTCTTTAGTAATGTTTGAGCAATAGCTACTGTAAACCCAGATGACCAAAAGGAGGCAAATTAAAACCGCTGAGCAAGGCTTTATTTGATGTACGTTCCTGGGTGAATTCCCTCAGTCCAACAGAGCAGGTCCGGGAGAATTGCACACATGCTCCATGGTATAGAAATTTTAAGGGCCCTGGGCAGGAAGGGGAGGGCTTGGGGCAGGAAAAGGAGGTATCTGGAGTCCCGTGTTTTCCTGGGGTTGGTCAGGGGATCCTGCTGAGGTCAGAGTATTTTAGGATGAGTATGGAGAAGTCTGCTGATTGGTAGGAGACACCATTACTGCTTACATGTCAGCATCTGGTTGGTTCTTTTGTGCATGCAGGCTGCTTGATGGTTCCTTCCCCGAGGTTGCCCCAAACCAAACTAACATCCTGGCCTTTTTGATCATCTAGGACGGCGGGTTTGGTTTGGCTACTTCCTGCAGGATGGGGGCGCTGGAGGGGAGGAGATGGCTCTGGTGTCAGTTTGGTAGGGAGATGACTGTATAGGTGTAGGAGCATCTGCAGCATTCTTCTTTCAGGAATAGGCATGTTCCTCCTTTGTCTGCTGTTAGGAGATCCAGGGCTCAATGTTTCTGTAATGAAACTTGGGCAATAGATGTGATCTGCCTTTGCAGGGAAGCAAGAAAAGAAGCTGATGCCTTGACTATTTCCCAAAGTTTTTGCTCAAGTTTCTGAGTGGCAGTTAACACATAATCAAGTCCTCCTGCCCCCAGCCCAGAGGCAGTGAGTGAGGAGCCCAAGGAGAGCCCAACTATTACCAGTAGAAAGATGGCCCTTTTTGTCCAAGGAAGGGAGGTAGTAATAAGTCATGTTAATTCAGCCTCACTTTACAGAGTTAATTGAGGAACCAAGGTGGAGGGAACACAAAAGGCAAAGGGCATGCTGAGGCTCAGATTTTTTGTTAGGATGACATTGCACCAGAAAAAGAAACCAGGCAGGGCAAAGGTAGGGGAACTGATTGGGATGATTTGGTCACATGGTGCCATACTAGAGGAAGTGTTGCAGAAGGAAAAGTTTCCTGATGAATTACAAAAAAGAGGTACTTCCTTAAGGCCAGAGAGAGGGGCCATAGGGGTCAGTTTGAGATATTGAGAGGAACACCAATGGGAATCACAGTTATGATCCAAACCTGCACAGAGGAAATAGTTTCAAATGTAGGAAATATAAGGTTTGAGAGTTTGTCCCCATAACAAGGCTGGAGAGGACAAGGCATGTGAACATAGTATTTAATTTTTAATGTCACAGATGTCTAGTTTCAAATGTAGGAAGTATAAGGTTTGAGAATTTGTCCTCATAACAAGGCTGGAGAGGACAAGGCATGTAAACATAGTATTTAATTTTTAATGTCACAGATGTCTATCTTTAAACTATTTTTAAATGCCCAGGAATGGCTGTGTTATTGGTTTTGTTAAGTGTTTAAGATAAAGCAGGTCAAATTGACTTTTGTTCTTATCTATTGTTAAGAGTCACCTGAGTTCTCCTGGGAGTCACTCTTGAGGAATTTGAGAGCAGCTTCTTAGCTTTGCTAGTGCCATTTGTGCTAGGATGGGTCGAGATCTTGCTGACCATGTGGCTTCCTTTGGAAGCATGAGGGATGTCTCCCTTTTCCAATGACCCTCCTCTTCATAGCATGACACTGATTGGCTTTCAGTTCTCCAGTGGTCTCATTAATCTCCCTGATCAGGAGGTTATGTGGCCCGGAGTTGTAAAGCTCTTTAGAGAAGTTTCCTTGTTTCTTGGATTCAGGCTGACTCAGAGGGCAAGAACGAAATACTGGTTTCCTTGGCCCTATAATTTAATTTTAGTTTTTAAGTCTAGATCTTAAACACCCAGCAAGCCAATCTCACCAGTCTTAAAGTAAGTGTAGCGAGCTTTAACTTTAAGGTCTATCTGTCCTATAGGTGATGGCTTATTTATCTTAAATTAATCTGGGTTATTTGTTCTTGAAGCAGTACCTCTGTAAAACCTCTGTAATGGGCAACAGTCACAGAGTTTAGGGAAAATACAAAATAAAATTAACAAGAGTATAAACCTATTTAGTTTGTGTAATAGCTATCTCAAATTTTGGTGGAGTTATACATTATATCCCTGTTTGAGATCTTAGTGATCTTTACAACAAAATCAATCCTTTAACCATAACTTTAAATAAACTGGAGTCTGGCCTACCTTAAAGTCATTGTAATATGTAGTAAGCTAGGAAACAGAACTTTATCTCAGGTAAGACAGGGATTCTTACAAAATCTTAAAATGTCTTAGTTCTGAAGTTGATCTTTGTTTCTTAAATATCATTTTACAAAGTTTACATATATTGTTTCCTGAGTCCATATGAATGTTAGTTAACATAATATGATATTATTACATTCAAAACATGAATTAAAGAAAGGCTGAGAGGGCTTTTAACTTTACTTTTGTGTGGAAAAGTAGCAGAATATTAAATAGATTAGACCCTCATTTATTTAAAAGATTACACCAATGTAAAAATAACAAATCATTATCTTATTGACAATAGGTTCAGTAATAAAACATTAAATTATATAAATAAATACCATACAACTTTAGTTTGGAGAACATCAGCTTGATATAATGCTCTTTAAACCTTCTACTTTAAAACTTGTATACCTGGGAGTTATGAACACATTTAATATAAAAATAGGACTAATAGCACCATAATTACATTGATGTTATTATATTAATTTAGTTCTCAAAGAAAAATTTAGACTGTAACATAGTACAGTACTCCAAAATAACAGTTTTTGTGTAATCACAGTTGTATAAACCTTAATTTCTTTAAGAGTTAGTTTCCCCAAGTGATATAACTTGACAAATACAAGAAAATTATCTTGATAAGAGCAGAACAATGTTTCAGACTTTGTTTTATACCAGCACATTAAATAAATTTGTAGCATTTTAAACTGTGAATTAATTATATATCTCATAAATACATTTGAGTAATCTGATGTCAAGTCTGATTTACTTATTTTCATTTTAAAAACCAAGATACTAGACAAGGGCATTTAACAGTATTAGCCATTTTTCCCTTGTTGAAGAGAAGTCCTTTGACCACCTCAAAAAACTTGTGAGTTAAATAACTTTAAAGACATCTTTACCTTTATCTGTTTACACAATTTAAATTGAACCCTTTTAAATCATGTGAATTAAAGGTATTTGGACCCATTTTCTGGTTTTAATTCATGAGTGCTCATTATGTGTGCCAATTTTGATATCATGTTCGTGGTACACACACACACATACATGTAGATATACAACACAATAGTAAAGGCCTTGTCACTTCCTGCAGATGGATTTCCATTGCCATGTTAGATGTTTAAAAACCCCACTGTTGAATAAAAATAGGACTGATCAGAAAAAATTAACCTAGATGTGAAGGATTAAAATCATGAGCTCAAAAAACATATAGAACTTAAGAAAAGCAAGAGTCTTAGAAAAAAATGATGCCGGCCAGTAACTTTATATTTTGGTTAAGGCTACCCAAATAAAAGACACTTGTTTCCTTTATTTCCTTGGGTTTCAGACAGGTGAGGAAAAGCGGAAGGGGATGCAGAGTGGTTGGCCTGGCAGGTCACAGACCTGAGCTGTGAGCTGCGAACTGGAGCTGCGAGAGCTGGTGGCAATTTAGCTTTAAGCCTCAGAGAGAGGGGTTGCTGCAGGGTGCGGGAAGACTGAACAGCCGGACTAAGAGAAACCTGGGTGGATCTGAGAATGAGGAAGGAGATATAGAAAAACAAATGGGGAAGAGGCTTGGGATTTTCCCTAGTGAGAAGAACTTGAGAGGTAGAACAGGTAGACAAGAGGGCTGGATGGGAGCGTACATTCCCAAAGAAGCCTGAATGTAAGGAATTCCTGTCCATTTCCCTGTCCAGTGACAGAGACTGACAAATCAGTGAGGATTTGAAAAACAAAAATTACTTCTGGGGGCCATTTTGACCCATTGTCTAGACCATACTGGGGCCAGGCTACAGTAAAGTACAGCATAGGTCTTGAGTGACTCCTAATTTGGCAAAATTGGAATATAGACAACCCAATGGAGTTTTAGGGTCTGGGGAGGACCTGGTGTTTCCTATGACCTTCCAGCACCTGTGGGGGTGGGTGAGAACAGAAAAAGGCATCCCAAATTCTGATCACACTCACCTGAGGTACGGAGGGTTGGGTGGTGGGCCAAGGCATCCCTTCTGTCCACTGGGGACCCAATTGGAGTTGGGTGGCTCACACAAGGACTAGGATGTCTCTACAGTCCTTGGGGCCTTGACGGGTGGGAGTCTATAGTACACATGTGACTTACAGATAGACTTCTGAGTTGGAGGGAGGCTGGAAGGTCAGGGGAAATGGGGGAACTTACCTCACTTCTGTCGGTCTGGATGAAGGGGAATGGGGAGATAGAGTGGCTCAGGAGTTCTCCTTATTTGTATGGAGAAGAGGGTGGACCTCAGCCCCTATGGGGGAGGTCTGAAAAACCCTGCAGGGTTTTTAGCATCAAATGTAAAGCCAGATGATCAAAAGGAGGCAAATTAAAACTGCTGAGCAAGGCTTTATTTGATGTATGCTCCCAGGCAAATTCCTCTAGTCCAACAGAGTGGGTCTGCAAGAATTGCACATGTGCTCTGTGGTATAGAAATTTTAAGGGCCCCGGGAAGGAAGAGAAGGGCTTGGGGCAGGAAAAGGAGGTATCTGGAGTCTCGTGTTTCCTTGGGGTTGGTCTGGGGATCCTGCTGAGGTCAGAGCTGTTCCAGGATGAGTCAGGAGAAGTCCACTGATTGGTAGGAGACACCATTACTGCTTATGTGTCAGCATCTGGTTGGTTGTTCTTTTGCGCATGTGGGCTGCTTGATGGTTCCTTCCCTGAGGTTGCCCCAAACCGACCTAACAACTACGAGATTTGCAACAATATATATTTTTTACTTATATCCTCTTTCACAAGTATGAATTCTCAGTTGCTAAGTAAGTTGTGAATGACTGTTGGAGACTGTCACTTTTTTTTTTTAAACATTTGTATAATTTCTATCTGCTATGATTCCTATTGTGTGGAATAAGGGTTGAATTATCCCTAAAGGATTTGGCACAATATTCCCATTAGTAGAGCTTCTCTTCAGTGTTAATTCTTCAATATTAAGAAACAATATTTGATTAAAGCCTTGTCATGTTTTTCATATTCACAGGGCTTCTCTCCAGCATAAATATTGTGTTGATCAATAAACTGTGTTCTTTGAATAAAAGCTATGTCACATTCTTTACACTTTTAGGACTTTTCTCCAGTATGAATATTCTTGTGGCAAATAAGGTGTGATCTTTGATAAAAAGCTTTGCCACATTCTTCACATTTGTAGGGCTTCTTTCCAGTATGAATTCTCTGGTGAGAAACAAGGTGTGATCTTTGAGAAAAAGCTTTGTCACATTCTTCACATTTGTAGGGCTTCTCTCCAGTATGAATTCTCTGGTGGCAAATAAGATGTGATCTTCGATAAAAGGCTTTGCCACATTCTTCACATTTGTGGGGCTTCTCTCCTGTATGAATTTTCTGGTGGCAAATAAGGTGTGATCTTCGAGAAAAAGCTTTGTCACATTCTTCACACTTGTATGGCTTCTCTCCAGTATGAATTCTCTGGTGAGTAACAAGTTGTGATCTTTGAGAAAAAGCTTTGTCACATTCTTCACATTTGTAGGGCTTTTCTCGAGTATGAATTCTCTGGTGATCAATAAGGTGTGATCTTTGATAAAAATCTTTGTGACATTTTTCACATTTGTATGGTTTCTTCTGCGTATGCATACTCTGGTGTTGAGTAAGTGATGCTCTTTCATTAAAAGTTTCACAACATTCATCACATTTGTAGGGTATTTTTCCTGTATGAATTCTCTGGTGGCAAATAAGGTGTGATATTTGATAAAATCCTTTGTCACATTCTTCACATTTGTAAGGCTTCTCTCCACTATGAATATTCTGGTGTTGAGTAAGTGACATTCTTTCATTAAAAGCTTTGCCAAATTCTTTACATTTGTAGGGCTTCTGTCCTGTATGTACTCTCTGGTGGCTAATAAGGTGTGATCTTCGATAAAAAGCTTTGCTACATTGTTCACACTTGTAGGGCTTCTCTCCAGTATGAATTCTTTGGTGGCTAACAAGGTATGATCTTTGATAAAAAGCTTTGCCACATTCTTCACATTTGTAGGGCTTCTCTCCAGTATGAATTCTCTGGTGACAAACAAGGTGTGATCTTTGATAAAAAGCTTTGTCACATTCTTCACATTTGTAGGGCTTCTCTCCAGTATGAATTCTCTGGTGGCAAATAAGATGTGATTTCTGAACAAAAGCTTTGTCACATTCTTCGCATTTGTATGGCTTCTCTCCAGTATGAATACGCTGGTGTTGAGTACGTGATGTTCTTTCATTAAAAGCTTTGCCGCATTCTTCACATTTGTAGGGCTTCTCTCCAGTATGAATTTTTTTGTGGCAAATAAGGTGTGATTTCTGGTAAAAAGTTCTGCCACATTCTTCACATTTGTAGGGTTTCTCCCCAGTATGAATTCTTTGGTGGCAAATAAGGTGTGATCTTCGATAGAAAGCTTTGTCACATTTTTCACATTTGTAGGGCTTCTTTCCAGTATGAATACTCTGGTGTTGAGTAAGTGAGGTTCTTTCAGTATAAGTTTTGCCACATTCTTCACATTTATAGGGCTTCTCTCCAGTATGAGTATTCTTGTGGCAAATAAGGTGTGATCTCCGATAAAAAGCTTTGCCACATTCTTCACATTTGAAAGGCTTCTCTCCAGTATGGATTTTCTGGTGGCAAATAAGGTGTGATCTTCGAAAAAAAGCTCTGCCGCATTCTTCACATTTGTAGGGCTTTTCTCCGGTATGAATTCTCTGGTGATCAATAAGGTGTGATCTTTTATAAAAATCTTTGTCACATTCTTCACATTTGTAGGGCCTCTCTCCAGTATAAATTTTTTGGTGGCAAGTAAGGTTTTGGATTTTATTAAAAGTTTTGTTGCATTCTTTACATTTGTAGGACTTTTCTTCATTATGACTCCTTTGATACTGAGAAGGGGTTGAAGAATTCTTTAAGGGTTTGTCACATTGTTTACAATTATAATCTCTCTCTCCAGGATACATTTTCTGATGTTGAGTATCAAGTGAGCTTTGATTAACAGTTTCATTACATTCTTCATATTTGTAGGATTTGTCACTGTTATGCCTTCTCAGTTGTTCAGAAAGGGTTGAGGAATGGCTAATGGCTTTGACACATTCTTTACATTTACATGACTTCTCCTCCATGTGAATTCTCTGTTGCATAACAGGGTGTGACATTTGATTAAAAGTTTTGTCACATTCTTTAAATTTGTAGGGCATATGACTGCAATAATATTGATGGTGTTTAGAAAGGGATACACAATCAAATGCTTTGATACATTCTTTGAAGTTATAGGGTTCTCTTTCAATATGAGTTCTCTTGTATTGGGTAAGGTTTGCAATTTTATTACGAGCTCTTTCACATAACTTACACTTGTAGGATTTGTCTTTCCTATAAACATTTGTAGAAGTTATAAGTTTTGAACATTGAAGTAAGACTTTCCCACATTTTTCATCTTTGTAATAGTTCTTTGAAAACTGACTATATTGATTTTTTCTGGCATTGCAATCAATGCTCAAGATTTTATGAGGGTCTCTATATTCACATTCTTCATCACCAATATGAACACACAGGTAATTATTTAGGGTAGAGATCTGGTTAAAAGTGTTATCTCTTTCATTATGTATGGAGCATAATTTCCAAAAAACTGTATCTGAATTTTTATTAACCAATAATGAGTAAGTGTGGACCTCCTCACAGTTGTTAATATTGCATGCATGGGGACAAGGAGAAATTACTTGTTTGTTGCAGAATAATGAACATTTTGTAATGTAACTCTTAAGATTTTTAGAAACTTGTCCATTATGTTTAAATATCTTGTTTATTAAAATGTTTGACTGGAAGTTTAACTCAATGCTACTTTTGAAAGCAGTCAAATTTAAAATTGAAGCGTGGAATAGAAGTCTTTTCAAATTTTCCATATTTTCATTACGAAAAAATATATGCTTCAAAAATTGCTGTGGATTTATTCTTAAAGATATATATGGCTCCTGAAAATTAACTGGCAGAAGCTGAATTATTTTCTGAGATATTAAATGTTCTTGATGTCTGTTGACAATAAAATTTTCCTTATAAATAGTCACAGCTAATATATCTTTTCCCTTATAATGTAATTTCTGACTTTCTCTCTCACATACAGTTTCACATATTTTCCTTGGTTGTAAATAGTCAAGGTCATGATTTCCATTCTTTTTCTTTATCACGTGTTGAAATAAATGTTTTATGCCCTCCTTTGGTGAAAATTCTTGGATATTATGAGAAGTCATGGCTGAAATATATAAAAATAACAATTATTTTACCTTGTAGACTGGAATAAATAAATATATTTTGCAAACATCACATATGAAACTATAGCAATGTTGGGACATCAACAGAGTAGAAGAGTAAATACAAAGACATCATTACTCCCAAAATATATAAACTAAATAAAAATGTAGACAAAATTACTTTCAGAAAACTGCTCAGAGATAAGAGTATTCAAAATCAGTACATTAATAAGAAGAGAAATATAGTAAATAGAAGGAAAATTTGTTACTTTTGTCAATCACATCATTTCCATGTCCATAATACAAATTGAGTACTTATGAAAAGAAATATCTACTAACTCCCTTCTCTTTTAATGGAATAAGGAAAATACAAAACACATGCAAACACTTGTGACTTCCTTGGATGGCTATCTGAGCACTGGTTTCTATCATTACATTAATACCTGGAGATAACTTGAAAATAAGATTGAGAGGCAATAAATACCTTGCATAGCCTACTTCCATATTACTTAAATGAAGCCAACACATAACAATCAAGATGTATAACTTGCTTTTATTTTTAGATGTGTTATTTTCTGATTTGTTTAATTAACAAATTAAACTTTATGTATTTACCAAGTATACCATGCTGTTTTAAAATATATATGGTAAAATAACTAAATCTAGTGAATGAACACATGCGTATTTTCATATAATTATCAGTTTTGTGCTTAGAAAGTGTTGCATTCATTCTACTAATATCTCTCAAGAAGACAATACACTATATTTACCATGTGGTACAATAGAACTCCTGACCTCCTTATACCCATTAAAATAGAAATCTATAGACTTAAACTGATAATATGCCAACTCTCCCCAAAGCACAGTACCTGGTCACCACAACTTTACTCTCTGCATTTCTGTCTTCCAAATGTGAATCAGATGCTATTGCAAGTGACTTTCTGTCTGTGCCTTATTTCACTTAATGCAAAGTCCTGCATATACATTCAATGTCAATTTAAATGACAAGATATTTCTTTTTATATATAAGTATTAGTTATTATTCAAAAATTGTTGGACACATAGTTTAAGTTCTTATCTTAATTATTGTGAAAAATGCTTACACTGAACACAATGGTGGAGCTATTTCTTCAAAACGTGGATTTAATCTCCTGTGCATATACATTAACTAGTTGCTTTTTTGGATCACAGGGTCATTCTATTTTTTTTTTAAATTTTGATGTGTAGTGCCACAGACTAAGCCCAAGGGTGCTGCACCACAGAACTAAAAGATAAGGTTTTTAAAAGTTGTTGATTTTGAGACATGCTGTTGCTAAGTTCCTGCGACTTTCTTCAAACATGAAACCCTCTTGCACAGCCTCCCAATTAGCTGGACTTACAAGCATGAGAGATATGAATTACCAAATGAACACTAAATAACCATTATAAAGAAGTTTAGTGAGCCGGGCGTGATGGCGCAAGCCTGTAATCCCAGCACTTGGGGAGGCTGAGACAGGAGAATTGCGAGTTCAAAGCCAGCCTCAGCAATGGCGAGGCACTAAGCAACTCAGGGAGACCCCGTCTCTACATAAAACACAAAATAGGGCTGGGGATGTGGCTCAGTGGTTGAGTGCCCCTGAATTCAATATCCAGTACCCCCCCCAAAAAAAAGTTTAGTGAGCTAAACCAGACAAAAAGTTGACAGAAATAAACAGAAATTTTGTATATTAAAAAATTACTTTAAAAAGTGCTTAGGGAGTCAGGGGTGGTTGTGCACAACTGTCCCTGAGATGGAAGGATTATAAGTTTAAGACCAGTCTGAGAAACTTATTGAGATCTTATAAAAATTTTTTTAAAAAAGTACTGAGGATGGAATTAACTGGTAACACACCCTTAGGTTCCATCCCCAGAACAAATAAAAAGGTGTGACAAATTATAACTATAAAAATAAAACAAATCAAAATTTAAGAAGTTCAGTTATCTACAGGTGGGAAAACCAGACACACTCAAAGCACTTTTCTTTCTTTCTTTCTTTTCTTTTCTTTTCTTTTTCTTTTTTTGATGCTGGGGATTGAATCCAGTATCTTCTGTATGTGAGGCAAGTACTCTATCAAATGAACTATATTCCCGGCCCTCAAAGCACATTTTCATCAAAGTTTTGCAATTCACAAAATGAAAATATTAAGAACTCCAAGAGAAAAAGATGTGTCACCTAGAAAGGTATTCCTATATAGTCAATAGTGAATTCCTTAGTAGAAACATTATGATACAAAATAGTATTTGGGAATATTATCAAAGGGGTGAAAGAATAAAATTACCAATCAAAGATAGTATATCCAGAAATACTACCTTTCAAAAGTAAAGTAAAAACTTCAAAGACATACAAATGCCCCAAAGTTCATTACCATTAGGCTTGTCCTCTAAAAGATACTAAAAGAAATCCTTCATACATAAAAATAAATCTGTGCAGTAACATAACATATAAAATTTTAAGTTTTCTTCAAAAAATCCATAAAATAGTTCTATAGCTCATAAAAATTAATTTGCAATAGAATTTGAAATAAAAAAGCATAAACATCAACATAAAAATGTTAATGGGAATGTGCTATAAAAAGTGTAAATCAATAAAAAAATTTTGAAAGGAAATATAAATGTACTAAATTTTAAATTGAATTGAAATTATTTTTTACCAGTTTAAAATAGTGTAAACTTTGTGATCTTTATAAACTCTCAATGTAAATGACACAATAAATACTCATAAAACATATAAAGGGAAATTGGAGAGGAATCAAAGCATGTCACTAGAAAGATCAATGGTTTAATCACAAATTAAACCATTAAGAAGAGTTGAAAAAACAATTATAAGAAATATAAAAAAAAACTTACAAAGCAGGAGTATTGAATTATTTACCTTAGAAGTTTATTTGACTAAAAATTCATTATTTGATTATAGATGCATTATTACAAAACAGCAATCAAAGCAAAAATCTTGACCAAGAGAATTAAATCTAAAAACTATGTAATCCACAAGATACTCTAAGTCATATAAAGTGACAAAAAAAAAAAAAAGGTGATCTTTCAAAATCGTGGTATACAAAATAGTTTTTTTTTTAAAGTTATATGAGATATATTTTTAATTAAAAATACTTTGGAAAAGAGACAAAGTAGATTATAGAAAGATAAAAGAAAATCTCCTATGGATACTGCAATCCCAGTAAACTTACAACTAATATCATACTTCTCAAATATAAAAAGTTAAAATTGAGAGAATTGAATAAATAGAAAGCAACACTATAATGCTAGGAGACATCATTCTCCACTTACTGCAAAGTAAAAGAAAACAAAACAAAATGGTAATCACAAAACAGAAGACTTTGAGAAATATTTTAAACAAATTAGACTTATATACTCAATGTTCTCAATAAAAAATGGAATATTATACTGAATAGAGGAACTCTTAGGGAGCAAAGGTTAACAAATATTAAAATATTAAAATTATGTTTTGAACATATGGAGTAAAATTAGAAATACTAAGTGGAAGTGATGTTCAAAAACCCATAACTATGTGGCAATTAACTGAACACTCTTGAACATGGTCTTGTATAAGAATTGAAAGAAAATTACAAGATATTTGTACAAATCAAAGTTATCTGAAGACTTTAGGTAGTATCTATCAAACTCTCAGTGTTATGTTTTGCAAAAACAGATAAAACTATTCTAGAAATTTTATGAAATCTAAATTATATGAATACCCCCCAAATATTCAAAGCACAAACTAAATTGAAATAATGCTGTTTCATGACTTAAAAGCACATTAAAAACTATAGAATTTAACTTTTAATGCATTATAGTTATACAGATAAGCATATACAATTCTGCTGATGGTAATAAGCCCTCACATATATTGCAAATTAAGAAATATTTGCCTTCCAATTTTTGTTACAATATTATAACAACAGATTCACCATGGTGAGGAAAACAAAATATCCTTGAAATGAGTGGATGAGGCAATTTGGGAATATAGAAACTATAAAATATTTTTCAAGTCAATAAAGTAAGAAAGTTTGCAAAATCTATAAGAATAAATCTAAAATACATTATGCTAACTGAAATAAGTCTAACAAAAAGACAAGTACAGCAGAATTCTACTATTATGAGATACCTAAATTTTAAAAAAATGGTCTGAACAGAAATGAGGATGATAATTGTTATGGGGAGACAGAAATGAGCCCTTGTTTACATGGGAATTGATTTTTTTTGCTTTTTCAGGCACAAACTTTTTAGTGTTATATTGCATAACAATTTGAATTAACATAACTGGAAAGTATAATTAAAAGGTTGGAGACAGCACATTTTATTTTATGGTTTGGTCACAATTAAAATTTCAAACAATATATAAAAAACAGCATAGCAAAATTTTTGAAAGCTATATTTAAATGCTATTATAAAAAATATAAAAAACACCTTACAAAGTAGGAGTACTGGATTCTTCACTTGTAGAAAATTATTTGATTAAAATGCATTACTTGATTATAGATGCATGATTACAAAACAGCAATCAAAGTGAAAAGCTTGACCAACAGAATTAAATCTAACAAAATACAACTATGTAATCTACAAGGTACTCTAAATCTAAGGCCACAAGTAGACTGAAAGAAAAAGAATATAAGAATGTTGTATAAAATAACCAAAAATGGCTAAATAGCTATGGTCTTTTATATAAATAAGAACAACTTTAACAATGTATAGATGATGGACTTGTGTGTAATTCTATTAGCAATTCTAAGGCAGGAGGATTGCAAATTCAAGTCTATCTTCAATAACATGGTAAGAATCACTCTTCACATATAAATGGAATTGTAGCTCATTATTAGAGCATCCCTGAATTTAATCTGTATTACATTTGCATGTAAGAAATTTCCATGAATATGTACATAGGCAGGATGAAAAACTAATTTAAATATAAAAGTCATAAACAGTTGTAATATTTACACAAGTAAAAGCACATATAATTTTATTGACAACAGAATCAAGTATCATACACATATCAATTTCAATGTATATAATCATATTTGGAAAGTAATAGAAATTGCCATCCAATCATAAAATATAGGAAAAAATAAAGCATTATTAACTGATATGTTGAAAACTACTCTACAACATGAAACCTCTACAAAATGACAAGAAAAAAAAAGAAATTTTAAGCAACACAACTGTACATAATCACAGATATACTATTTTAAAAACTATTTTATATAATGACACTTGTGACTACTTTCATATTACTACACCTGTGACTACTGACCCCAAAACAGCAGCATTGTTAATCTTTACATCATTATATGGCAGAACATTTTTACAAAAAAAAAAAAAAAAAAAAGTATTCAGAAAGAGCTCTGATAAGGAAATTTTATTAAATAAATATATAAATAATATTAGATAAACTATTTTATAACATTAATATATTACAAAGGTTTGACCTTGATCTCCACAAATATGAAGATTTCCTAGAGACCCACAAATAATTGAAGAATTGTCAGACCATGCTGACCCTCAAGA